>JBCAUG010013136.1:0-11040 GCA_038406175.1 Haplosyllis leylae
ATATAGTTTGTTTGCCAACAAACTATATTTTTTTTTTGGCCAAACTCAATCTCAAACAGGAAACTCATACTCGAACTTGTCGGTACGATATGCACCTTCTTGCTGATTCATACTGCAGAGAGTTCAATCTTTTAAGACTATTTACCATGTTAAGCACTTTTAAGCAATCCTCAGCACTGTAATAGAAATAGATTTAAACTAATTTTGATACTGATATGCCTTTATAATGCAAGATTAGCTTAAAAAAGCTAAAATACTTGATCTTGGTGCAACAGTAATTGGTTGCTGGGATTTTTTAAAGTACACACGATTATTAAAGATTTTTTCCTAAATAACACAAATCTGACATTTCAGATATTTTTCAATCAAAACTGACATCCAGGGAGTTTTAAAATGTTTCAGCAAGAAATAAAGTTGCCTCCATTGGTAACTGAACTCACAACACTGATCATCGCTGGTTTTGAAATCTGATGTCTATCCAATTGTGCTGGCCAGACATGTGCTGAATAGGAAATCCTAATATATTGAACTTTGTTTCGTGTACCACTTTACTTTTTTGACTTGAGTCATTGCTAGATTCAATCTAGTTTTTCATGATAAGTCAATCCATCAGATCTGACAGAAATAACTCATATTTTTGGGGGAAATATCTCCATTAAAATTTTACAAAGGTTGTTTAGGGTAAGCTAAGAGGGAACGTGTTTGCATCATAAAATGCTTCATACCTAGAAGAGCAGACTGTAAAAATCACTTCAAGATCTGTCAGATCTGACAGAAAAGCTTACGATGAAAAATTCAAATGGAGCATGAGTTTATAAGGGTCTGTCAGTCTGGGCATGACAGATGGGCAGAGTTGGTAAGGCATGACACTTCTAAACCAGTGATGGTTAATGTTGTGAGTTCAATTCCCACTCGAGGTTACTTTGCTGAAACTTTTGAGAACCCCTCGATGTCAGATTTGAACAAAAATTCCAGAAATGCAAGATTTGTGTTTTTCAGAAAAAATTTGGTTGATTCAAACAAGGAGTTAGATCTTTTACTTATTTACTTGGACCTTTTGTGCTTGATTCTTGTCTAATCTACACTCAGGATAATCTGTACCAGCCGAAATATTTCTAATGACATTTTATAATCATATCTCAAATTTATCTTGTCAATACAAGTCATTATCTATCTAATCTACGTCCTCTCACCATAAGTTACATTTCAATTTCCCCGCAGCCAAATCAATACTAATACGTCAGCAATGCCTATTAATCCAGAGACAAAAATACAATACCAAAAATAAAAACCCCAATGCGTGTGTTACCAGAAGCCTTTTATCCAGGGTTTAACATATTATAATCACTGGAATAAACATTTCAAAAAAGCACACAATGTAAGTTTATGATTGAATATCATCCTGCTTTGTTTGTCAGTTCAAATTCAATTTACCTTCATAATCTCTTGTACCATTTTCACCAACACGTTATTCTATCACCCCACAACGCCCAGTCGGAAGAATATTTAATTCTGACTGGTTTGGAAACAGTTTTGATAGTTGTCTATGAGAAATGTTTTTGTAGTTTAGTCAGCTAAAATATACTCCCTGACAACCTGACCAACCAGTCAGAATTAATGTTCTTTTATCACGGTGCACAAGTGCAGATGAAAACACTTGTCCCATTTCTCTACACCCCCTAGGACGCTCAGTACATTTTAAAAAGATGTAATGTACAAACCAAGGTTATACACAATGGATATGTATCAAAATGTCAGCCTTCGATGCAAGTTATTTATCTACAACACCGTTATTGAGGTGCCGCCTGTAATTGCTTGAACTGGTTTTCAGTGAATTGAGTTGCAGAAATATTTTGATACCCCCTCCCCTAGCTCACACTACCCCTGGGGTAGCTGGGCCAATAGGACAGGGGTGATCAGTTGGGTCAACTAATGGGTTGGGGGGGTTGAGTAAGTTAAGGGAGGGGGTATATTTGTGGCAACATAAAATGTTATACCTCTATTCCTTAGTTCATTGTGCTTTTATGAGTCATACCAATTGACTTTGATACAAATGTCTTAAAATTATGGGACCTGACTAAAATCAACGTTTTTGCTGCTAGAAGGTATCTCAGAGGAAAAATATCAATGCCAATTGTGTAGCTTTTGTGCAATTGCGAAATAAAACTCAATTAGTTTGATGGGAAATTTCCTTGTAGTTACTTTGTTTAAATCTGAAATTGTCTGTTTCAATGTGAAGAGATAAGGTCATGAACGCGTTTTGTATCCAGACATGTCTACAAAAAGAAGCGGCCCTCCACGTAGAAAACTACCAGGTCATTAACCTGACGCACACACACGGGCCTAGCGGGTGCGAACTCGTGCCCGTGGGCGACGAGAACCTCTTGGAGTGCTCGGGAAGTAGATCCTTCAGTTCCGCCAGGGAACGGTGGTGGTACATCGCCGTTAGTCACTGTGATAATGCGAAGGTAAAAAAAAGGATTCCGAAAAACAGTTTTTTTTTTTTTGCATGTTGGCCTCCTTGTTCATGCGCATTGCAATGTTTCGCAAAATAGAAATGATGATTTCTCGTTGTACAAGTTGACAATAGTTTGGTTCAGTTCTCCGTCGGGAAAGTAAAACGGTCCAAAAGAAGCCATTTACTCTGAAAACTACAGGCGGAACATTGCATTGCACTTTTCAAAACTAATCTGGAATAGATTTTTCTAGTTTTAGGTGATGTGATTCAGCCAATCTATTGGAATCCAAAAAATGTATCCGTACATTGCTTTTGGGTCTTCAGCATTGTGGATTAATAGAGCCCTGATCCATAAGTTCCAGTGAAAATCTCAGGCATTCTTTTTACTAATGTTTTTGAATCTTATCTTTTTACAGACCTGTGAGGAGAAAGAACGCACACTCAAGCCACAGAACAACCAGATCATTTATTTGTCTTTGTTCTATGCCTGGTCTGGTTGCAAACTCTTTAATCAATCTGGCGTGCCTACTTACACCTGTAAAGGTGGGCGAAGTTTTGTTTCCGCACGAGAAAGATGGTGGTACATAGCAGCCAGTCATTGTAATAACCCACAGGTAACCATGGTGACGATGATGACGTCATGCTATCTTTCAGTTGTGATTGGCCAATTCAGCACTTGCGTTTTATCTTTATTCTTTTTATGTTTACTCATTTTGTTTCTTTGGTTAATTCACTTAATGTATTCACGCTCCGATGTCTGGAAAGTTAAAATCAACCAATATGGAAATTTTTTTGAAAAAAATCTAAAATTACAAGTGAATATCACATATTTTTATTTGACTGTAGATCTGTCTTGTTTTGATTTAAACTTTCCAAGATTTTCCGCTCATGTTGTAGAATTCTGCCATGGCACAGTTGTTTTGGTGTGACGTTCGATTGCAGTGATATTAACCTTGCACTAAACAGAATAACCACCAATTCAAAGAAATGTGTTCGGCTTCAATAGAAAAATTAACATAAAAATTAGCAAATTGACCTATTAACTAATTTGGGGGCAATTTCATAGGGGTCCTTCATAGGGGGAAATTTTTGCTCCACCATATAACACTTCTGTCTGTAAATTATAAATTACAAATGGAAACAGCTTGGACCGAATGGTTTAGATCTACATTTAGAATTATACATGAAGCAAAACACAATAATTTCACAAAGCAGAGACCAGTAGCGGATCCAGAAAATCAGTGAGATTGACCAAACTTTTTGAAAAACCGTGTTGATAAGAATAAGACACCACCCATTCCCTAAGCCTCTCCGTCATGACCACACCCTGGATCCGTTACAGGAACAATACACCTTTTAATTTGTTAAAATATTTCAATTGTAGGAAACGTTTAAAAAATAACAATCTGTCTTGTAGAGTTTTTTTATTTCTATAATTCACGTTTGTTTGAACGTATTATGTTTAACGTGTTTCGAAAATCACAAATTCTGATTGAATGTTCCTAATTAAGGTGACTTATAACATGTAAACTTGAATAATGTAAGTGACAAATCATCATATATTTACATACATTTTATGTAAGATAAATAAATCAACTTCTTTCAATGTTAATGTTATTTATCTTGATTAACGTTTTAAAATGTCCTTCAAATCATTTCAATAAAGAACATCTTCGGGGAAATTCCTAATCTCTGGTTACATTTCGCAGGGATTAAATCTCAAGTACAGAATGTGGATGTGGAACGGGGAGGAAGGTGATCTCTTCTTCAGACAATTTTCTGCTGACGAGTTTTGTAAGTGAAATCAGCTTTAAATTTCCTCTGATAATAATACCAACAATATTGATTGTTAACGGACAATGTTTTTGAAATGAACTAATATAGGAATTGAACAGTTCTTTAACTGAAAATGCATACTATTTAGTATTTTATAATATTCGTTGTCAGTCAATTTCATATTGAACATTGTGTATGAAAACGTTTTTCTTTCAAAAACGTTTCATTGCGTTGCATGTGACAGTTTTGTTATGAATTTTATTAAAATTGTCATTTCCTAAGCAACGAGACCAGTTAGGCTGCACTGGGCTCCACTCACAATGGGTAAAACTATGCAAAAGAAATGGGTTATTGTTAGAGGTGGTCATTGAAAAGAAAATTTTGATATTTTAGTCAATAATTTTGATGCATAGAAATGTACTCGTTACAGCAGGATACTCATTCATGTAAACCAAACCTGTTAAAAAGCAGGACCTTGGGTAATACCACCCTTCCTTAAAGTCTGACAGATGGGCTACAAATGGTCATAGCTTTAATCGGAGAGTCTCCTTTTCTTACAGATATACTTCAGACTGACATGTGCTACTTGCTGTTTTTCTTCATAATTTTTCTGATCAGTATTTGGGTTTCTGGTAAGAGAACTAAACGATACCACGAGATTGATGCCGAGTGTGTTGTGTGTTGCACGTTTAAGCCTCTAGAATTGCTATAAATTGCTTGGTACATCCATTACATTCTCTTCAAAGAAATGGCGTCCTCACATCTTAGTTTGATGTTCAATGAATCTTTCGGCGAATTTTAGGAGTCCAGACTGCTATATCCTCAGATATTTCAAAATACTATTCATTTAATGCAACCCAAAACAGCAAAACTACTTTTAGTGGCAGAAGAGAACAAAGAAAAAAACGAAGACCATTTGTCGGCAAAATGTCAAATTTATGGCAATTCTAAGTGTCTGTTTTACACCTCATTGGTTATTATTGCTGACTGATTTTATTTTAGGTTAAAGCGCACGTTTCACTTTCCAGCAATGACACTGACGACAACGGCAAAGCTACTAAAACGTCTCTACTTCCTACACTTTCACATTTAGATGCCTTCAGACTCATTGTGTTCATTTTGTTTTTGCTTTCAGATATCTTACAAACGGACATAGCATTTTTACTAGTGTTCATCCTCATGTTTATCCTCTCTATAATCTGTGCAGGTAATTTAATTTCACATTTGTTGCACATTTGTTCATTTTTGTAATGTTTTTACACTGGTAGTGGATATAATTGACAGGCTGTTTTACATACTTTGAAATATTTTGTGATCTTATTGTTCTTGAATCAGACAAGAGTTGCTAAAAGCAAAACGTGGAGTGAAGTGTTTGTAAATTATGGTTAGATTAGCTGTTATCAACTACTCGAACTGAGAAATTCTTCGTCATGATGTTGTTGTGAAAATTGACCATCACTTGAGATTAGCAAACAAAATGTGACACTTTTGTGGAGAAGTTTTTTTAATAGCCGTCACACAAACACATTATTTCAACAAAAGTCCTAAAAATATTAACTGAAAACCCGAAAACTGTTACGCAAATTATTAGACATCTTGATAAAGTGGATTTGGCACTCAGAAATAACTCTACGGATCAATTCCACTTTGACATTATTTCAAGCAACTCATATTTTTCTTTTGTTTCAGTTATATTGCGCTCACGACAGTTGTTTCACACGACATACAAGTTGTATATGACTTCACTAGTCTGCCAAGTGCTGTATCTGCTGATTATGTGTATTAATTATGGAAAATATGCGAACGACGGAATTGAAGACAGAGGGCTAGAAACCTTTGGTAAGTGCCCAGTGTTGTTTAGTCAAGAACTGGTCATCTTTACGGGTTTTCTTCCAAAATATGGACATCTTTTATTTACATCCTATTGTACTGACCATGGAGGTAAACTAATTCAATCTTTCTGTCCATTATTTGTCAAACAAATGAACGGCACCTAAAAATTAGAGTTTCCATTACACTTCAAAATGTAGTTTGTCCATAAGACTGACTTCAAATTGATCTATCATCTGTCATACCGATAAGCATGTGGTGTTGCTTATTTCATGCAATAGAAATATCTTTTGCGATCTCTCTTTTGGACGGTCACCCCATTTTACCATCTGAAAATTTGGGGACATATCTTGTGAATGGTCATAATGGTCATCGTTATTTTGGACGACAATCTTCTTTCTCAATGTTGATTTTTTTTTTAAATTGAGGTAGCCTGTCATAAACAGTTTTCCGTACTGACTTTTCTTCTTATTCAGGTCGTATATTTGAGACAGCCAGTATGCTGGTATTCCTGCTGATGTTAATACTGATGGGAAAAGGCTACACGATAACCAGAGGTCGTCTATCTACGAGCGGCTCTATCAAAATCGCAATCTTCATGACTCTTTACACCATCACATTCATTGTATTGTTCATATACGAAGCTGTAGTGAGTACAAGTTGATAAACTTTATTGATTTCCGATATTTTAAAAATTACAACAAAAAAAAATAGATCTACCCCAAAGGATGAATATCAGTCAGAATACGTCGAAAGGTTTGTGTATTGATGTGCCCATATTTGGAGAGTTTAATACTATATTCAGACTTTCTCTTTGAAATTGCAGGACCAAACTCAGGACATTTACTTAGTCCTCTCAAGACATAGAAAAATAATATCTTAGTAATAAAGCTTCACCACAATGGAGCTTGTCATTTAGTAGCATTGAGCTTTCGAACCACCTGCCAAATATGACCACATCTTTGTTTATTTTCGTAAATAACCAGTTTCAATGTTAACAATTAGTATAAATTATCTTGTGATTCTTTCAGTTCTTTAGTCATTTAGTAGCATTGAGCTTTCGAACCACCTGCCAAATATGACCACATCTTTGTTAATATTCGTAAATAACCAGTTTCAATGTTAACAATTAGTATAAATTATCTTGTGATTCTTTCAGTTCTTTGATCCTGGTGAAGTTTTGTACCTGTATGAATCCCCTCCGGGTTATGGGCTCATTGGTCTCAGGTAAGATTCACTATCACCGGATTTCTGTCTCTAGATACACGTACTTTTGACCAAATGGCTTTGTTTGAAACAATGTTCACTCTAAAATTCCCTTCCCTTCCCTACACCTGGGACTATGGGACACATAAACGGGGATATGAAAAGCAATTGAAGTAATCTTTTTATTACCGACCACGCACGTGGATCTAGTGTGAGGGATGGTGATGGTTTCACAGGTATCTGTGATTCTGTCTACAGGGAGTGGAGGCAGGGTCCCTGACTGAACCGCCACCATCCCCCCCACCCCCAGGAGTAAATTAATAACATTTATTCTGTGACGTTGCAAATTCTCATTTGTATTGACTTCAATGTGATTGAAACAATTTTTGGCTACTCGCAGGTTGGTCGCGTGGATTTGGTTTTGTTACGCCATATTCTTCACGTTGAAGCATTATCCAGAGAAGTCATCGTTTTACTATCCGTTCTTCGTCTTCTACACCATATGGTACGTACACTTTTGATTTACATGTTAATTTCATACATAGTCACCCTGAGTAAAGTTCAGAAAATACGTGTTATTTCAACAATGTCAGAAAATTCAGACCAAAGTTTTATAATGGTGGTCTATGAGAATTTTTTTTTTATTTTTTGTTTGTTTACATTTTAGTTTTTGAAGTGTCCAGAAAAAACTATTGACTTTATGTTGAAATACTAAGTATATCCTTATTTCTAATACTAAGGAGATCTGACTGACATGGAGCTTTTTCAATAATTATCTTTATTTAAAATTTTAAAAAAAATTATCTTTTTCCTAGAATGAGATATTGAAAAAAGCTCCACATCAGTTGGATCGCCTTAGTGTCAGAAATAAGGATATAGTTAGTGTTTCAACCTAAAGACAATAGTTTTACTGGACACTTCAAAAACTAAAAAAAAATTTCTCATAGACCACCATTATAAAACTTTGGTCAGAATTTTCTAACTGTGTAAGTATTTTCTGAACTTTACTCAGGGTGATAGTGTATAGATTTTAAAGTTAAATGAGTTTAAAAATAGCTTTCATGTTAACTTTAAAATGCATTTAAGCGTTAAATTTAATTAAAGATAAATGTGAAATTTTAAACATTTTCTTAGCAAAGATTTAATGAGCATTGTCTGAGTATTGCAGAAAGTGCATGATCTTTTTAAGTATGGAAAAACGTTCAGTAAAAATTGTTATATTATACATGTCTAAGTTATAATATTTAAAATCTCTGTAACATCCATATTTCACAAGTCCTTTCCAAATGTACAGTTAAAAGCATTGCAGCAAAAAGAATAGTGATGCACATGCAAATGCAGTAAGCTTCCAAATTGTAAATATCAACTGGTCATACATGTAACTGTTTTCTTTTATAAGTTTTCCGGTGTGTAATAATTTACAATTGTAACAAACCATTCCATGCATATAGCCTAATAAAAAGAAGAGCACTTTGGGTGGTGTCTATCCCGTTTGTAAAAAACTGAAGCTGAAAACTGGGGTTTCCCATTTAGCTGTCTGCTGAGATATGAAGCTTGTTTAGGTTGCTTTGTGAAACTGCTCCTTTTGTGGCAATATTTTAGTTCTTACATTTAATACACATGTTTTTCCTTCTATTTTTTCGTCTAACTTATTTAGGTTTTGGGCCTTTGTAATTGTAATCTTAGTGGCCAACTTTGCAATGTCCAAATGGGTTCGAGAAAAGGTGGCCAATGGAGCAGTGTTGTCGTGCTCTTTCTCGGGTTTTGCTTATTTTCTGGTGAGTGACTTGTCTGTCTATTTTTGTTTGGAAATCCGCTTCCCACTCCCCTTCTGGTGTAGTTTTAAAAACCGGGACAATTGTCATCCTGTTATTATTTTTGAACATTGTGAAAAAGATCTAAAGTTTTCTGAACGGTCTGAGGTGCAATTGGAAACTAAGTTTAAATTTCCTCATCCTGATTTGTTTTTCTTTTGGACCTAGTTAATTTATTTCCCTCGTTAGCACCAAATCTCTTGTCCTTTTCACGTTACTGAATTAGATTTATTAAGCACATGCACTAATTTTTCTCTGCATTTTCTGTCTGTACCACCCAAGCTATACGTTAGTGGTAATGTTTGTCATTGCACTTCTACCTTATTTAGTCACTTTGCTGTTAGAATTCAAATAAATTCAGCATTTCAGGTTTTCTGTTGAGGAGGCGAATCACATCATCCTGCGAAAGTTTAATATTTTTGTGTACTTTTAGAATTAATGTCAATATATTTTTCGCTCGTTTCTCAGGTTTTTAGCAATGCCAGCTTTCGTGCTAATAGCCTACTTTGCCATACCTAAGTGGGCACGAGAGAAAATTGTCAACGGCATAATGTTGACCATAGCCTTCTTTGCTTACACATTTTTCTTGGTAAGAAATGTGTAGTGTAAATAAATTGCGTGTAGTTTATTATTTAAGGACATTTTAGGCCGAGTCTCTCATTTAGCCACCGACCTACGAGATCAAATTATACAAAGATTATGAAATGAAGTCAAGCGAATAGGTTTTCTGACGTTATCAAACATTTATTACTTTGCATAGAGTAAACAGAACTCCTATTTTCACCTAAGTTGTCCCTAAATATCACAGCATAATCCATTAAATAAAACGCATTAATGGATTTACCATTAATAAATATAAGCACCTTAAGTTGTTTTGAACTTTATTAATACATCTGCTTAAAAAGGAGAAATTTGCTTCTGTTGTAAAATTTCATGTTGAGAAATCAGTACCACAGTGGTACTAAAAATGTGATATTTCCAAAAGAACGTCGTCAGTGAGAAAAGATAAAAATGCAGACTAGAAAAAAAAGTTCTGAACTGGTCCAGTTGGTCCATGGCTGTGAGACAATTTTACTGCTTCTCATTCGAATCAAGATATCAGACATTGGGCATGCTTTAAAAATTTTGTCTCACTCAACAATAGCAACTTCTCATATTCTACAAAATGAAGCCTGCGTAATGTCTACGTTATCTTGATTTGTCACTTTCAATTCTTGTACAGCAGCATGCCTACTTTCAGTTTCTCTTTCAGAGGAACATCCAATTATCGATCATATTCGATAAACTGTGTACATTGACCCTGTGCATGAAAGTAAATCGCATAATCCTGTAGACCCTCTCTTGAATGACACGTCAATTAAGCAACATCACTTCTTTTTACATCAATCAGTAGAAGTAACAAGAATTCAAGTACTCCATGTTTGCTTTTGACAGTAACCTGCCTCTGATTTTACTTTTCTGACAATTTGAGATGTTGTTCAAAACAGGTTACACTTCTTTTGAAACACTTTATTTTGATGATGGCGCAAATGTCAGAATATTTCACAAATGTAATCTTGGATAACCAGGCTACTTTTGCAAATGCCCTTTCTTCATATTTTGAAATCGATAATTAAATAAAATATGTCTGTAATGAATAGTCATTTTATTTGCAGATAATTTTGCATTTTAATCCACATTTATTTTGTAATTAACATGTTCTGGTATATTGTGTGCATTTTTTATTTCCTTTTCATGTAGCACAGAAATTTTGTTTCAGGTATAATGTAATGCAAGGATAGTTCTCTTTAAATTAAAAGATTAAAAGATTATTTATTAAATATGGACATGCTAGAATAAGATAAATATTCTGAAATATTGCATTTATGTAATTTTTATTTAGCACAGAAATTTTGTTTCAGGTATAATGTAATGCAAGGATAGTTCTCTTTAAATTAAAAGATTAAAAGATTATTT
>JBCAUG010013147.1:0-11040 GCA_038406175.1 Haplosyllis leylae
GTACCAGCCAGGGATGTGGTACCCCCCGCCCCCAGCCAGGGATGGGGTACCCTCCACCCCCACCCCCTGGAAAGGACATGGGACCAGTGGAACTATTATGGGAAGGACATGGGATACCCTCCCAGAAAGGACACAGGATCAGTGGAACTATTATGGGATGGAGATGGGATACCCCCCCGTGACCCGTGAACAGACTTAAAACATTACCTCCCGTCATACAACGTACGCGGGTGGTAAAAAAGACCGCTGCCAGGGGCAGTCATGTAATTTTCATTTTTCACAGCTCATTTCCCTCTCTGCTCAGTAAATTTCGCAATTCACCTCCGGCAGAAGAGCTTCGAAACGTATAAAAAACTTTGAAATTTAATTCCATCTTAGGACATTGATATATTTACATATATATTTCCAGCAAATGTTCATGTGTTACATTTAATTTTCATGGGGAGTGAATCAAGTCCAAGAAAAAATGCTTTTAATGTCGTGCTGCCACCTCTCGTTAAATTTATGGAATGTGCGCAACTCCGTTTTGTGCGCACAATGGAACAGGTCATATGAAAAGCGGTCCTAAGAGAGAAGTGGCCTTACGATACAGGTGTATATATTTGTATGTACTATGTATTGATTAATTGTTTGAACATGTCAAACCCCAGTTGGTCACCAAGACAGGTAATTGAAAACATTTTTATTTGCAAACAGACAGAATACTTGAAAATCATCGAATCGAATGAGTACCCGGGCCAGGAAATATTTTTTTACATTAATTTAATTTTGTCTCAAGGGGAATGGGAAAAGGGAAGGAAAATATTGAAATTCCGTCTGTGCAAAACTTGCTTCCTCAATCGTGAACGTTGTTTGATGTTTTTCTGGAAGAATTTGGACGAACAATAACCATTTTAATTTTAATAAGTAATGAAATTTCTACTTCCGATCCATTGATAATTTTTTGGATCACACTGAATTGACTAGAGAATTTGAAGAAAATTGCTAACGTCATTCACATAATGTTCAATTGTTCGATTTAAAATCAATGTGGGCTGTATGCGCGTAAGAGTTGTGCAGATAGCAGCAGCATTATTGAGCTTTACTAATGGTGGTGAAGTTGGCTGCTCTCTGTGTATTGAGCTCTCCGCCAGCAAACCAACCAACACAACTATACCAGCCAACAGCTACGTAAGAGAGAGAGAACATTGTAGAAGTGTGCCATCTTGCCATGGTGGTGGTGGCTCTGAAAAAACCTTCTCAGTTCTACTTGTGTTCGTTCTATCGCTAACGAGATCTCCGACAACGGTTTCTGGACCGGAGCAAGACTAGGGAAGAAAACCTTGATGAAGTCTCCAGCTTTTTGAACGCAAAAATTTAAGCTGGAAGGCTTTAAAATTAAGGAAATACGGAACAACAAGCAGCAACAAGAGGTTTTTGAGTTCAACTTCTCTGTTTAAAGGCAGCTGCTTAAAGGTGTCTTCACCATCAAGGTTGCTCTGTGTTGTGTAGTATTTATCGAAAGACTTAACACAAATTGAATTTGTGACAATCGAACTAAATTGAAGGAGAAACACAGAACAGACAGACTGAAGACACAGAAGAGGAGAAACAATTGAAAGTTTGCGTTACGTCACTGTTAAAATATGGGTCGCCCAAAGCAGGTAATGAATTTATAATAGACGGTAAAATAAAAGATATAACAACATTGCCAGGCAAGATCCAATTTAAACAAGATAGAAATGCCAGTTTAGGATTATGCTGTGGAAATTTTAAAACATTAATTTAATTCGGGACAAATTATTGTTTCAGCATTTCTACAAACGTGAATTAGTCTAATAGAGTATAATTCATGGCATGTAAACATTATTGCAATGAATCTTTGTTTCACTGATCGCTTCTTTTCAGAGCAAATGTAAAAGGTGTAAAATGCGGTGTCTAAACTTGGGTCTTTTTTCCTTCATTAAAATTTGAAGCCACTTCTCTTTTTGGTAACAAGGTTGTCTTGATTAAATTACTGCGAACCAGCAGGAAAGTTGGTACTCTTGTGATCACGATGGCGGCTTGATCTGTTTCTTCTTTATAGTTGTTCCTGGAGATGGTTTTCATTTTGCAAAGACAAACGGCTCACAGGGCCTTTTGTGTTTCGTTTTGAAGCCAACTTGCAACTTCAGATTTCAAACTTCTGTCACACGTCTTTTCTTGTAGCACAAGAAGCTGCTAATTCCCACAAACTGGTGGAGAATCTCGTAGACTTTTATTCTTAATTTAACTGAGGACAATCTAAAGTCCTAACAATTTTTTTTTTCAAAAATTCATTCATCAATATGTAACTGCCATTTGGTAGGTAGCAATTGTAAAAATGTTTTCAAACCCTTTTGTGTGATTTCTCACTTTTACTTTTAACTTTGACTAGCATTCCAAACCAGACTAATGTAGATTTTACCATGACCAGTTATATTTGTATTGTTTTACATAATACATTAAGTCCAATATTACAAGAATATTGAAGTAAAAACCACAAATATTTGTTGGGTGATGGCATACAATGATATCTGATCGTTTCTTTCGTGGAAGAGGAATTTTATCAACACTATTTTGGTGTTTCTCGAACAAGGAAGATTACAACATTGAAGTACTTTTTTATTGTTTGCGAATTTTTATGCGAAAATGTACAATTGAATCATTGCCATAGAAAGTGCACATGTCACCAGAATAAGGAAAATTGCAACAGTAGACCTTTTTGTTTTTTGACATTTATGGAACTTTTCGGGAAAATTGATCGATTGGGCTTGACCTTAATTTCCTTCATGATCGAGTGGTATTTTCCCACGGAAGTTTATTTGCTGAGTTAAAAAAATTCATTGTCAACAAACTTTGAACTAATAAATAAAAGGCTGAGAAGTTTCCACGACACGATAATTTGGAAACTTGCTGGTCATGGAAACAACCGGCACACGTACGCGACATCAAAACTGCGCGACCATCGCATTCAAGTTTTTTTTCACAACTTAAAATTTATCAAAATCAGACAGAATTAAAGTATTTTAAAATTGTTGATAAATTTGTCTACACATCTGTATGGTATTGATTTTTGCCGTTCATAAATATAAACTTCAAGTTACAACAACATTCCTTGCAATAGACATGGGCTTAATTTTGCATATTAGATTTGGCACAATTGCTGAAATTTTGGCTTATATTGGGAGTTCATGAAAAACTCAATTGTGGACTTCAGTCAGTATAATCATGATAATATAATGACTGGACAGAATTTGCGAAAAGCAGAGCAAAGTCAGCACAAATTCAATAGGTATCAATTAATACTATTGTGGATTCCTTATTCACTTCCTCATTTTAGAAACAAAGTACGTGTAAATCATTCTTTGCAAAAACGATGGAGGTTTCTCAGAGTTTGATCTGATGGATTTGATCCGAAGTTCAGACAATTGTGGGAAAATATCTGAGTAGTTATTTAACTACGCAATGTTAGAACCAATTTTCTTTAGCGGCAGTCTCGATTGCAGATACTATGCGTTGGATCCCTTTCAGTTATTCAAACTGAATTTGTCAACGTGGGCCTTTCCATACAAGTGCGGATTTAAGAGAAAATCGAATATTTTCGTATTTTTAGGTCTAATCCCAAACTTTTTATCTGTAAAAAATTTGGCAGAGAACAAGGCATGTAGTTTGTGATTTTATGAGTGCATGTGTCGGCTTTAACAAGTACACATGTATGATACATGTACCATAAATTTAATGTATGATCATGGTAAATTTAGTTATGACTGTATCTAATGTTACGTACATGTAACTGAGTAAATGGAAAAAAGTGCATTTATAAATGGTGTAATGGGTTCTGCCTGATTTACCATGCTGAATTGTTAATGCAATATATGAGTAGGCCGGAGTTGTAACCAACTTTTATTTGGGGTCAAGAGGGACCTGGCCTCTCATTGCTGTAAAAAAAAAGTCACAAGAAAAGGATGGCCACGGCATGCGGCCGCATAGATTGACCCCCCTCCGCTGAATTTCTGGATCCGCTACCTTTGGCGGATCTAGGGGTGCAAGGGACGCCCCCCCCCTTCTGGGCCAAAGTGTCTCCATTTCATGCAGTTTTCAGGGGAAAAATGGTCAAGTAGTAGGTTAGCACCCCCACTGGAAATCCTGGATCCGCCACTGACTACATATATTAATGTATATTCTGTTTCTCTGGAATCATTAATATTATCACCAATATTCCTTACATGTACATGGAGTAGTATCAGTTTCGCCGCATCTGCGGTAGCTCACAAAATGATAGAATCTTCAAGGAACATGTCCATATTGTTCCACATAGAATCAACATGTCCATATTGTTCCACGTAGAATCATTTTTCACTGTAGAACTCCCGGCCAAGCAGATTGTAAGTCTTCATTTCTAAACGTGTTGCAAATTAAATGAAGAAGTGGTTGATGTGTGACAGATTTGTTTGCGATGGCCGGTCCTTTCAGCAGGTGGAGCACAAGATTTTGATACAGAATGCTTTGATAGGGCAGTCTAAGCCAGGATTCGCAATAGCTAGTTAAACCAGAAAACACAAGAAAGTCCTCCTGCGTAAACGCAAGAGGCATACCGCCTACCGCGTGCTGTCCTATCCCGGGGGGGGGGGTGTTCTCCATCCCAGCTGGGGGAGGGGGTACCCCATCCCAGCCAAGGGGGTGTACCCCATCCCAGGTACACTCCCTGGCTGGACCTGGCTTGGGTACCCCCCACCGGCTGGACCTGGCTTGGGCACCACCCCCTGGCTGGACCTGGACCTGGTCGGGGCACCCCCCTTGTGGACAGACAGACAGACACCTGTGAAAACAGTACCTTCCCTCGTATTACGTAGGCGGGCGGTAATAACTGAAGACAAAATAGCGAGTACATTGCAATGCAACTTGGAAAAGTTTGCTATCTACTTTATATCTTCTGCAAACAATTGATTACAAATGATACAATAACTTTATGTGAAGTAAAGAATAAAAGATTTTCTCATTGAAGAATGTTTCCGTCCAGTAAAGAGGTAGCAAAGATCATAATCAGGTTAATTAAACCTGTTTCCAAAAAAGAGCTAAAAACGTTCATTTGGTAAGTTTATCGCAAAGGAAGTTAGAGTTAAAAATAAATCAGGAAATTAATTTTCAACGGTGAATTACACGCAGTGTAATTTAGTTTACGAAATAACTAATTTTTTGGTAATAATCATTCATAGTAATGAAGCAGAACTTGATACATTTAATTTAGAGTGTGTTGAAAATTTCCTGCAAGTGTCCAAGGTTTAGCTTTTAACAATAACATTACAAAATTACAAATAAAAAAGTCTGAATTACCCTGAAGAAAGTTCCCACGACCTCTCGATGGAATTTTCTTGTTCTAGTTATTTTAAGTTTTGATGTGAAGGAAGGAAATTAGTTACATGTTATGATATTTGAAAGAAAATATGTGAAACTCAGTTGAGTGTATTCCTAGGGTCGTGCTTTAGCGTTTAGATTTAGATGGGTGACGTGTCGCCTGTAGTTTTTAAAGGTGGATATTTTTTCATCAACGCGTAAAGTTTCTTGTTAACTTTCACAAAAGTGGAAATTATAAAAATATAATTTGGTAATGAAAAACATTTTTGAACTGGGGACATTTTGTCCGATGGACGCGTTCTATATATTTTTTTTTAAAAATAAAATCTTGACAGCGATTTGAACATGCGAAACAGAAAAATATCGCCATTTATTTTTCAGATTTAAGTAAAAGTGAATTAATTAAAGTACGGGTTGCATACCCATTTCAAAAGAAATCGCTTTCTTGTTCTCGATCGTTGTTGACGGAATTTTATGTTTCTGATCCAGGAAAATTTAGTCCTGAACGTAATAATGAGGTGGGTTTTCAAAGGAGTGGCTTGTCGGGAAGAGTTTAAACCGACATTGGAACGCTATCGTTGACTGAGATATATATTTTAACATAACGCTTGCACCGAGCTTTATCAGATTTCAGCGCGTTCTAATTTTAATGGAGCTTAGCATGTTAAATTGGTTAAATTATTTAATTGAAATGCTAAGGATCGCATTTAGAAGGGCTCGATACATGTAGAGACATTCACACACGTGCACCTAGTTACATGTGGATACGCGCGCAATAAAAGCACCTTCTTACGGTAGTGCAGATTTTTGGCCGTCAAAACAGAGGTAATTAAGCAAAAGAGTACACAGTATCGATAAAAATGGACGATGTCATATGGTATTTAAAGGGAGTTGGTCATTTAACCGTTCAATGGAGGGACCATAAATTCGAGGTTTTGGTGTATTGAGAGACGCACCTAACTCAGAAATCCCGTGTTACAAGTCACAATTAGTTAAATCCAAGTTGTAAAGATCTGTTCACTTTTTCAACAAAAGTACATCCTAGATCAAGACATTTCCAGTTATCAAGTGCAAAATAGAAATATCATGAATATTATGAAGTGGCAAATGATTTCCACAGTGAGTCAGAAAGATGGATACATTAAAATTAGACTATTAGCATTTAATCTCATAAATTCGGTACTTTTACTAGGAGACTATTACCTTAATGGGAAGAAGCAGACGTCGCAACAAGAGAATTAAAAGAATTAGTTAATTGAAGTGATCGTTATGAACATTTAAGAGCAAAGAGCGCAGCCTCCCGTCATTGTCTTTTAGTAAAAACATCTGAGGATGCAAAAGTCGCAGAAGGTATCGATTTTATATTCGCCTTTGTTAAGGCTTGTTCACACCGACAGTGAGAAAAGCGATGCTGGAAGTACGAAGCGAAATAATTTTGCCCAATACTGTCATATTGCAAACAAGACGCCATCATGGCAATTAACTACTCTTTGCCTTTCACTTAAAATTCAAACATTTAGCTAGAATCCTGATCAGTGCAACAGTGATCCCACAGCAAGTACTAATTTTTCCCAAAACTGTTTTCAAAACCCCAGTTTACTTGGTGGCGATGTCGGTGTATCGCTCTGATAGTTCTATATTATCTCAGTGTGAATGAGCCTGTATTAGAAGTACCTGGGATGACTCGCATTAAGATTTAAGCTACTTCATAGTTTTTTGCTGCTGCATTGCTAAGGCGGGGTCTTCTACATCTAAGAGCATTTTCTCTGTGGAATAAAACGCACATAATGCATAGGGATGGTGCATAAGTTTAGATGAGGAATGTTGATAATTGTTAATTTCTCTATGTCATGCCCTTTTTTCTATGCGTTATATAATTGAGCCAAATGAGAGCAGTGCAGAAGTAGTAACGAAATTACCATAAAATCTCGAATCACGGTCAGTGAAAACTGTTCGCAAGTGGGAGGGGTTGCTGGGTGGCTTGTTAAGAGAGACCGTAAAGTTGAGGTTTAACTGTCCCATACTTGGGCGTAATTAATTCAGAAAAGAACAGCCACCGGGAATTAATCGATTGTTCCTGGCTGAAGATGGTTATGTCTAATTTTGTAGTCTCGAAAGAAGTTGAAAGAAGTATATTTCCGCATAGCCTCCATTTGGTGCGCATCTTGGGCGGAAACAAAATGAACTGTGATAGATCTACATGTATTTGCTAAGGATATTAATTTTATCTCAAAAATACGACGGGGGAAAAGTCTTTTGACAAAAACTGTTTAAAAAAAAGTCAGATTGAGAGAAAAAATTACCTGACATAATACATATGCTTCGGATGCTTTTGAAATTGAAAAAAAGTGGTTTTTTTGGATGTGCAAAACGAAATTTACAAGAGAAAAATTTCTTTGAAATAAATTATACATGATTGAAAATTGATCTCAGTTCTTTTATTAGCGAAATTTAATCTTATCATAAAATATGTGTCATGAACGAAATTTAGCACCCGGTGAAAAAAGAGCAAATGAGACAAGACCGTTTTTACAGCTGAAGCTATTTTTGTCGAGGACTAATTCCGCGCCGCCGCTGGTACAAAAGTTACAAAAATGCCTTGCGCTCTTTCAAATACAAAATGTAGTCGAGAGTCACATCCGAACAATTGCTTAGCTGCAGTACATAGGCAGAAACAGAAGATATCTTTTTGCCTTTACCCACCCACCTAGCTCAGTGACAAACTTCATCCTAATTGCTGAATCTTCTTTTAATCTATTTTACTTTGTGCATTGCCCTTTAATTAAAAACATACAACTATGTTATGCGAATGAAAATATTATTTTTTCAGTAATAAGATTGTGAAGGCATTTGTTTCCATGTGAAACATTCAGAGCTGGTTTTCTTTAAAGCACAATGCAGCATTCAAAGGGAAATGTTAAAGAAGCCTGAGATATTGCTTTCCGCAGTTTACCTTGGAAACAAGTAGCCGTGATATTTATTTATCTTGTTTGTTTCTCCTTTAATTACAGAAAGCGCGGAAGAGTCATGGGGAGGAGTCAATGGGAGGAGGGCGGACCCCGTCTGAGTGCAGCTCCATTTCTCCACACGAGGGCGCCAGGGGCAGCAGCACGAGCAGTATCGGAAAGGGACGGAAATCCACAACGTCCATATCATCCAGAACGCCGTCTCCTATGCAATCAGTAAGTATGCATTAGGAGCTGCTCACACTGAACGAAACAAATATGAACGAACCCAGGGAATGTACTCACCCTAATAGAATGCGAAAGCGGAAGAGACGTCAAGAATTGCAAATACAGCACTGTGTTTGCGGCACGGACGGTCGTGGGTTCGAGCCCCGAACCTCCACCAATGCTTGCGGACACCTAGGTACATGGATAAAAAAGGCTTGGCTGCCATGCTGACCTCTATACAGTCGGCAGGTGTTGCACCAGAGGTGAATTTGAGGACAAGCGCACAGGCAAGAAAGCACAAGCAAGACATTCACCCTTTCCTTGAAACCCAGGGCAGATGTCACCATAAGTCCAAAACAGGGGAATCAGTGACCCCACGAAAGGGACTTATGTCCCCCAAAAATTAAAAAAAAAAGAATTGCAAATCCACGTTGAATTGCGGACAACGTGGAGAAAGACCGACTTTGCAATAGTTGTTGTATTGATGTGAAGATGAACTATTTTAATGGCTAAAAAGAAATCAGGCTAAAGAGTTGGCTGGCAGTTGGCAAAAGCGCCAATGCAAAGGAACGGCTTCCCAGTATTTCGATTGCAGGGTTCATGAAGAAAGGCTGTAACTTGTTAAAGGCCGATTCACACCTAAAGTTCGTGTTTGCACAAACGAGAAGTGTGGATACTACCATTTGTTGTCATAAACCCAATTCTTGCAAACGCAGACGTTACGCGTGAACGTATGATAAGTTTTAGCTCCTGTACATTTTTCAACACTGCGCGTATTTTAAGCCTATAATAACGCCATGGTAATAATTTATTCGCAGATTACGATAGTTCCTGCGATGCCGGTGCAGCTGTCGCCGGGCGGACCGTACATCGTGCCCAACGACGGAGAGTTACGCTGTGACTTCTGCCTTCTCACGGCGCTCTGTAACCGTAACGGCCGCCAGGAGGAGCTGCTCTTCTGCAAGGATTGCCAGGCTAAAGGTGAGTAACTGTAAAGCTGGATTCACACCAAGTGACGGTGAAAGCGATGTCATTTGAATGTTTTATGTCTTCGTGGATACTAATTTTGAATCGACCTATCTTTCGCCTTGGGCATGGGGGACAGGGTATCGGGAGGTGGGGTAATTTTTTGGGAATATCACAAAAATAAGGTTGAAGTTGAATTATGAGAAAGAACGAAAAAGAAGAGAATGAGGCAACAATATACGGGGGAGAACGATGTAAATTTGTGTTACAGAATGGGAATTTCAGCGAAACAACACCAACAAAGAATGAAAAAGGAAGAGAACTATGCAAAGCAAAATTTAATTTGACAATGAAAGAGAGGTTTAGAACGAAATTGCAGAAGAATAAAATGAAGAATAAAGTCTTATAGAGATAAACTACAAAATAAAGATACTGTCATTGCCGCCACACGAATTTAAACTATCTTGAAAGATACTGACACAAGTAGTGGGAAATTGTCTGTCATGACATCTGTGTTTTTACAGAATTTCCTTATTTTCAGTTATTTTGCAAGGAAGTTGTTGTTATCGCAACACTTTATTATTGTTTGGGAACGAAGCCTGTTTATAAATAGAAGTGGGAAATCCAGCCATTTATTATGGCATGAAATTGATTCCACGAAATAATCCATTATGGTACATTCTTAAAATCATACAGAACCTTGTGTTTGTTTTTCATGTAAATCATTCCCAATTTAAAGTATAATGCCGATTGCGATTGTTTTTGCTCTAACATCATTTGCCAGTTGCCCAACTTACTCTTGGAATAAATCATCAGCAGGAAATTGCCCTGGTCTTTGATAGACTTTGGTCTACAAAGAAGATTGCATGAGATTAGAATTCTTGTTACTGGCTCTTGCACTTCCAGCTTATTTGCTTGGATTTCAGTTCCACGCCAAATTTAGAAATGTGTCCATTTTGGGGGACATGGATATGACGTCACAACAATCTGCAGTTGTTGCACTGTTTTGTCTTATTACCCAGCAATGTTCAAACTAAAAAAATTACGCCCACTTGCTTATCAACTTAAAATGAACGTGAACATGTTTCTACAAGAAAGTCCTCCTGCGGGAAACCCTCGCAGCGTAACCTGTCCCCAGGGAGTACCCCTGTGACTAGGACAGGCTAGGGGGTACCCTACCCCCTGGCCAGGACAGGACAGGACAGGGGAGTACCCCCCTCCCGCCACAATGTTGGAGTTAAGGGAAGCTATCAACTGGTCTGGCTGGACAAGTTGATCCTAAAATTAACTAGTCTGGCCAAATTTCAACTGGTCCAGCAAAATGTTTCACTATTTCAGCAAAATAACATTAAGTCAAATAATATTTAAGGGATCATTGAACTCTTAATAAACGAGAATGTTGACCGTACGCGGTCAAAGGTTTAGTCTCCACAAGATGCTCCACACACCTCAAAGGTAGGGGGGGGAGGTTGATGGTAGCTGGTGTTCAAGTCCAAACTTTGTTCCCAACTCTAAAACTGCTAAAAACCCTCAGTCCCAGTGGGGG
>JBCAUG010013158.1:0-11039 GCA_038406175.1 Haplosyllis leylae
GTCAAGCAGCACCTGGGAGTGCCATCTGCACACAGCTTTTCATTGGTGCACCTCATCTCCTCCCAGCTGCTACTCAAGGTCCTGAGTTGGAACAGCTTCAACTTTTACTTTACAACTGTTGACTGCGTGATGGATGTACATATCCTTTTAACTGAAGTGCATGCTTGTTAGACTAAAAGGTTCTACTGATTAAGCTAAAAGGTTTTACTGATTATATACCATAGTATTTTACATGGTTACTACGTGCTACGCAACTTTGGGATTCTAGCCGCTTTCACAGATTTGACGGGCAATGAGGAGAGAATTATATCGCATAGATTGAATCGATGTTACTCGAGCAAGGGTGTGTGTGTGGGACCTGGATGATATTCACGGTATGATATCCAGCCAATCATATCACCACTAAACAAAAAATTGGGATTTCCCTGTGAAAACCGACAATAAAAACAGGGTCCATTATGTATGTACCAAAAGTGTTGATCCTATTACAGTGTCAGAGGCCGAGTAATGGATTTGTTATCAAGTGCCTCCCGTTTAACAATACCGATCTGAGTGCATGATTTGTACATTCATTTGCAGATTAGGATGAATATTTGGGTTATATAAACAACAACGACTATGTTGTCAGTTTGGTACACGAACATGAATGAGACATCATCAGTGTGTCATTCACCTTAGTGATACATGACAGTTACATCTGCCAAACACGCATAGATTAGATATATAAGGTAGATCTACAATGAATTTACGCTATCCTACCCACACGGGTTTTCACGATAGGCAAATCTGAACTTCTTAAGAATAATCACAATTTGAATTTTACAGGTAAGGTTTTTCACGATTACTGAGCCTTAGTGGAATGTTTATGCTTAATTAATTTAAGTAATCAGCAAGGAGTAGAAACCCAGTTATAGATTTGTCATGTTGTGCAGATCTGACCGAATTGCTATTCGCGAAAAAAACCAGATATATGTATGTAACTTGTGTGGGTGGCACATTCAAGGTTTTCACAAACTCTTCGCAATACAAGAATGTCAATATTGCCATTTGTGTTTTAGTCATGCCATTTAAAATTTACTGGACCACTGAAGTATCCAATCGTGAAATATAATACTCTTATACCACATGACATCAAATCTTGCATTTACTAATACGATTTTATTGGAATGAAGAAAAAAAACTGCAAATGTATGGGAACACACAAATGGCAATAATGGCAATGTTGTGTATTTGCGAAAACCTCGATTGAATTGCAGAAGATTTTATTTGGTGCATGACTCAATGTATTGTGTTTAGCACATTAGTAAATCTGATCAGTACAAGCACTACAAAGGTTTAATTACTGCACTTAGCACTAAAATTAGTCCCATTTCAAATTATTTGTGCATCACCAGGGGTGACATACACCGGTCACAAAAATGTACTGAACAATATACTTTCTTCAATGCTCCTCTAAGCTTGAAATCAACTTTACATTACTAACACAAACCATTGCTCTCTACTGTACTAGATATTCACTTTGTAAGTTTGAGACTTTAAAACAGTCTAACTAACAACATATGCCAGGTCAACATTTAGTAACATTGTATTAAAAATCCAGACCCAATCTTACAAGATGTAACCTGAGGTCTCCTCAATACAAATTTAGTACTTTTATGATTTCCCCACAGTATGGAATTTCATTTAATTCCGCAATAATTCCAGCTATACCAGTTACGAGAAATTGTTTCAGGTTCTGCTGTAGGTAAAACAAAGATAATACAGTTTCAAATGAGTCAAGATTCACATCCTGCTTTCACTGATGGTAACAAGACTCGTGTTGTTAGGGGACCGAGAAGTTGATGTGTCCTCTGATCTCTTCTTTCGACAAATTAGGTTGAGAAGCTTACTTCTAAATTTTGACCCCACTACACAGTACAGGACAGCATTGATACTGTGATTCAGATACTGTGTTAGATTCATAAAAGCTTGGTAAAATGGGTTGTTCGCAGGTTGTTTCATAAAATCATGCATCATGTTCACGGCAGTTGGTGCTGTGAGAAGTAGAAATGTAACAGAAACAGTAACAACCATAGCTGTGCCCCTGGTGGCAACTTTAGCTAGAGCTTGATTGGTGGATTCAGTAGAATTACTTTTACACTTGGCTCTCATAAATTTTAACACAATTGCAAAATTTGTTATCAGCATCAAAATGAAAGGTACAAATGAATAAAGTGCAGAATCTACATGGTCCAGAATAAGAATTATTTTGGGGTCAAAACCAAAGAGACACGCATAACGACCATAAACTTTTCTGAAATAAGAATACTTGTCAAAAAATTGTATGCTGTTATAACCTGCCAGTATAACACCAGAAATACCCGTCACCCATTTAGCTGTTCTTACTGTACAAACAGTTTTAGATTTTAATGGGAAATAAATAGCAAAACATTTTTCCATTGACATTATTACAAGAAGCATGGATGAGTAATGTCTCCCGAAGTAGAACAGGAAGTAAAACAACTTGCAGTCCGTCCATATTCGAGGATCTACTTGTCTTCGTGTTAGATGTCTCACCCAGGTGCCAAAACATCCGGTCCACAAAACAACTGAAAGAACGCAATGTGCCAAATCACTATTGGACAGGACAATCAAGTCACAGTTGACTAGTCTGGTTTCAACTTGACTAAAGGAGTTGAGGGATAAATGAGGTGATTAGAGTGGGATTGGTAGAGTAGTTGAAGCTTGTTACTTGTGCTTGTTACCGCCGGCGTATGTAGTACGACGGGAAAGTAATGTTTACACAGCCGTGAGTCTATCTGTCCACAGGACTCGGGTACCCCCTCCCCGGCCAAGACTGTGGTGCCTCCCTCAGCCAGGACTGGGGTACCCTCCCCCATCCGGACAGGTCTGGGGTACCCCCCTCGATGCCTCTTGCATTCACGCAGGAGGACTTTCTTGTTTTATAATAAGTAAACAAAATATCTTGCGCCTCTTGTAGTCTTCATTTATTCAGTGAATTAAAACTGTTAATGCAACAAGGACAATGATTTACTTACTTAAATCTGCCAGAGCCAAAACAACCATATAAAAACAGGTTGATAAATGCTTCAGTGAAGTTTTCCTCATGATGTAAATTGTTAAACAATTTCCAACTGTACCGACTATTGTAAGTATTGGTCTAATTATAATTTGAATCAATCTGGCAATCTCTGCATCAGTCCATTTGAAATTATCTTCGATAGTTATGGCTTCTGTTGTGGTGTTTGATGCGTTTGAAAATTCTCCTAAACTGGTTCCAGTATATTCGAAGGGCACTTCTGTTTCCATAATTGCACTTGATTTTCAGAACTCAAGTTTTCGTATCTTTCTTCGTGATGAATTTCTGCCCTAATGTTGAAGAGGAATCAGTTCAAATAACGCAGTATTTTTAGAGTCCTGCTCAATTGAGTGTACTGTATTGCGCACATCAGGACATTCACATCCACCCTGAAGTAATAAATTGACTTGATTGGGTCAACAAACTTGGATTTCCGTTCGATTTTTCCGAAAAGAAGACACAATTGACTATATTTTTGTAAACTCAGATTGAACTTCTCAGGGGCTTTGGGATTTGTGCTTATTTCTGTATGTAATCTACGACTTTAGACTTTTACATTTGAGATTTTTACAAACACACAAAATTGGCCATAATGGCAATATTGGCATCAAAGGCTTTACTACATGAAAACAAAAAAAATCCAGTAACAAAATGTTACCCCAGTGAGCATTAAGCCCAGACCTCTACCATTTTGGTCCAATGATCTTCTCTCTGTGCTAGTTGGGCATGTGCTACTTGAGATATCATAAACTGGAGAGATCTTAGCTCTCTCAAGTAACACGTTTGTAACTCAGAGAGGACAGCACGATGATGCCAATATTGCTATCATTGGTATTTGCGGCCAACTTGTGTACTAAAGCATCTAACCTATATAATTTCCTACAGCACAGCTCTATATTTTTCTGGAAGATAAGTACCTGTACCAGGTTCAGTTGTGTATTAGATTATTATTAACTGGTGCTTCGATACCTGCGTATAATGACTTCTTCAGATTTACTTCCGTTGTACTGGAAAACTCATTTTGTATAAAAACTTTTTCTAAAGTTCTAAAGGACTGTAATGCATACGCATCAAGAACTATATCAAATCGAGACTCAAAAAATCCCAGGTACAAGTATTAGATTCGATAAATTAGATTAAGTATCGAATTGCGTAAGAAATGCACAGATGTGATTGGTGGATTATTTGTTACACTTACATCTATTTCAAGGGGTCTCCAACACCTTTGGAATTTTTGTTTAATTGAATGAGTTTTCTTATTCAAAATACGGAAAACTCAAATGTTTGCACGTGAACAAAAACACGTAAGTGGATTTCCCCCTGAGAATCAATACTAAAAACTGCATTACGAAACAATGAACAAAACAAAGTCTAATATTATATAAGAAACAATAAAATGGATTGGTTTCGAAATTTGTGATTTTTCACAGCGGGAATTCCAAGAGAAAAGTTCTCTTTCCGTTCAGTTCTCGTTTAATAACCATTTGCGTTGATAAATACAATTACACCTCGACGCATGCTATTTCTTTTGTTCTTTTCTAAATGTTAATCACCATGAACATTTAAAACACAAACAATAGATTAATTTAAAGGTACCAAACATTTATTAACACACCAAATGAATTAAATACACACATACAATCACTTCAAACCAATCTGAGGATTTCTTCCAATAATTTTTGAATCCAAAACACATGATTTAGTTTATACTTTCAACAGATACATCAACCAAGCAATTTCACTTCTTCACATTCACATTTAGATCTATGACATAGCCCTTTCCTTTCACTTTCTTCATTTTCTTACCCATCTTACGTTTCTGTTTCTTTACAATTTTCTTAGCTACTTTCTTCATACACTCAACACCCTTCTTTTTCTTTTCTTCCTCAACTCCATCTTAGTCTTAACTACATTTCTTACCATTTGACATACAGACATCGGCTCTTGTAATCTCTTATTGATTTTATCATTCAAGGCCACATCATCCACTCTCTTCTTAACCTGTTTCTTGTCACAACTCCTACCTTCAACCTTACACTTTTTAGATGGATTCCCATTAATTTTACAACTGGCATCATACCTTATGTCATCATTTGTTCTCTTGTATGTTCTAACACACTCCGAACGATGTCCCGTAATTTCCTTAATTACTTGCTCAGGGACATTTGACTGATACATTCTAGATGCTGAAGTTGTCCGCAATGAATGATTCGTAAATTTGCCAACTAAACCAGCTTTTGCACAAATTTCTTTCACTGTACTGAATACCTTATTGTTCCCATAAGGCTGATCATTATACCAACAACTAGGACTTGGTTTCACTTTCGGTCTCATGTACAATTTCTGACACGTCTTTGCAGGTGGTAACAAACCAACATACTTCCTAAACAAGGTAACCGGACACCTTCTAGCTTCAGCAGATTCATACACATACACTATCTTACTATTCCCTTTGCTCGTCAACCCTCCTTGATTTGTCTTCTGTAACCTATCTTCCTTTTACATTAACCTTCGCCTACCTTTATCATCACTACCAACAGTAATTTGAGGATTAAACCCAGGCCTTCTATATCTCGCATGTTCTACCCCACCTCTCAATGCTAAATGGAAACCCATCATATATATCACAGTCTACAGTAATTTCAGTGGATTCTCTTCACCCAACAAACCCTTGTCAAATAACATTTGCTCATTCTGAACAGAAATTATACTGCTCGATTTCACTACACCCAACCCCTGACTTGTTCTCTCCTTCATTAAGTTATCAAGAACATTTTGCAAACTCAAAAAAGTTGGGTCTTCCAACAACCTCCAATTAATGTTATTCTCATGTAAGAACATTTGAATCATCAAAACAATCTGCTTCAATGTCTGAGGTGGATAGTCTGAACCATCTAACTTCTTAATTTCAGTAATGAATCTAATCATGGCAAATGACAAATCTTCTTTATCAAAAGAAAACAACACATTCAAGTTCGCTTTACCTATCTCACTTGCAACCATTGGCTGTAACATACGAGCAGTCCTCCAGTCGCTAAACAAATTTACTGCCCATCAAATTTTCCTCTTACTTTGCATTGCAAAATTTTTATGAGAAAATTCATTAATCTTATCTTCATCTGTAGACTTCTTGTACGCCCTCCTTGATGAAAAATTCTCCTTAGACCATCCAGTATTCACTTCTTTCCCATCAGATCTACTTGCACCTCCTTCAACCAACTTCTCAGTCAGAACGTTCATCATAGCCTGTTGTGACATCCTAACCATCACATCCACATCCCTTTAAAAAAATTAACCCAATTACCAACACATCACTGCACCCTCCACACATATAAAAATCATAATCCAACATTAATTAAATACAATGAAAGTAACTAAAACTTACAATTTATCAACCTCCTCATCCGACGAAATGTTCTCAATATCTATGTCATGCTGATCTTGCTGCGTGCAACTCAAAATCCTACCATCACAAATTTCAAACACTGGTAATCCATTGCATTCCAATGACACAGACTGATCACAATCAGTAATATCTCCACCATAACTAGCACTAAGATCTTCATCAAATGACTTCATTGAATTTTGAGTCAAAACCAAATCCTTTTCATCGGACCCCCACATCATTCACGTACACTCACACCAACACACAAAACTGAACTGACCCAAGAATCGCACACAGAAGCAAACCTACTGAACCATAACTCTTACCCTATTGGATAACAACCCCCACATGACTGCCTCTTACACTAATTACACTAAATATGCCAAAAAAAACTCACAAACCCTGCCAAATCTAATTTTAGTAACTGCAAACCCTACCCTATACATCGTGCAACAAGCAGTCACACATGACTGACTCCTTAAGAGAATGCCCCATACAATACACACACCCTGACCAATACCACTATTTACACCTAAAACTTACTGAATTAAAACAATAGATGAGGTGTAAGTCAGTTAACATCTTCATAACTAATGTTTCTGTAAGTTAACAGCCTCAGGGCTACGCCCTTCCAGCTGTTAACTCACCAGAAACATCAGTTATTCAGAATGTTAACTATTACGTAATTGGTGATTCCCAGATTCGCATGAGTGGTTTAATTAAGTGCTAGTTGGTGATGTGGAGAACCAAGGTGTACTTTGTTATAATTTAACAACGAAACATATTGTAATATCGGCTTGAAGGTTCAGACGCTTGAGTGGCCTTGCCGCACGTGTGGTCACTCAGAGGTCCAAGTCTAAGACTGTGCTTCTTCAGTTCAGACCGAGAACATTCGAGTTTTCCCACACAAAGTTGGCAATATTGTCAACTTTGTATTGGATTTAAATGTATTTTAATTCAACATTAAATTATTTACGGTGGCTAATTTACTAGAATTTAGTTACATATTCTATATTTATATATTTCTAGACATTTGTAGGAAATTTACTTAGATGAGATGAAAGTTATGGCATTTGAATTGGTAACACAAAGTTGACAATATTACCAACTTTGTGTGATACGGGAAAACTCGAACGGTAGTGTGTGTTGGTGAGCTGCACTTACTAAACATCTCTTTATTTTCGAGACAGATTAATTAAATTAATCAATGTCTGGTTGATCAAATAAATTGGCTTCTTTGAACCTCTAAAGGGTTCTGTAGGAAATATGAATCAATTTATTTGGCAAAGAGAAGATTTTTGAGCGTCTACTTTTGCTTAACAGACTCAAGGTTCTTTTAAACGTTCAAAGCTCAAATCAATTTACGGGCCCTGAAATATTTTGGTCTACGATGCAGATTCTTTATAGGTAATTTAATAGACAGGCATGGTGCAAAAATAGAAACATTTGTCTCTTCTTCAATTACATGTATGATTTTATTGCGATAAATGGTTACTTTGAAGGTAAACCTCTTGAGTTCAAGGCATCCTACCTGATATGTGGAGTTTGGAAACATTAGGAGATGCAGGCGGTGTCCAGTCCCCTCACATTTTCAGACCCACATAGAAATATTTAATAATTTAGTCTTGTGGATCTTATTTCCATTTAGCGGAAGGATAAATTTCAACTTTGAATTTTTGGCAGATTTGCTCAGATAATTCAGTATCTGGTATTCCCGAAGTCATCAACGAACTCCGCTGGAATTCTACTGAACCTTCAAGTGATTAAACTCGCAATTCAGTGAAAAAATATATATGGAAAGGTTCAAGAAGTTAGGACACATAGGACATGGTATAAATGTTTCACGATATTGTTGTAACCGCGGCTTCGGAGGTTTGAAATGTAAATGAGTCGGGTGCATCATGCAATACATTGTGTTTGTTTGGCTCTGGTGTCATTCCATTAAGATATATGTCGGGTGCACTTCAAAAGTATTATGGCAAAATTAACGTTCCTTCGGTTCTGTGACTATTACACCAAATAGTGGACAATACAAAATGAGATGTGCAAACTCTATTTTACATATATGTGTTAAGCTAAGTTTTGCTGATCCTTGAATAATCAAGTCGAATAGAAGGTAAGATTAAATTTGGCTTTACATTCGACTTGGACGGTAAGCTGACACATCGACTTGCCTCAGTACTGTCTTAAGTGGTTAATTTGCCATTTGGTCACATTTTTCTGAAGAATATTATAAGGAATGGAACAAACATTCTGATATCAACTGTGTTGTCTTCAGAATAAAATGTTAATGTCATAGAAGTATCTGAATGACCCAGGAAACTGTTCTTCTCCTCCAGCTAAAATTGATTAAAGAAAATTGTTCCACGAGGAAGGCCATGACTTCTCGCCATCAATCTCTTCATTGAGATTAAGATTCAAATAGGAATGAGAACCTCTTCTCCTTACCTGGGGGAACACATACCTGTAACTATTTATTGGTTATTGACTTACCTGTACATTGGAAGCAAATTGACAAATTTATGTGAAATGTTTTCTGTAGCCATTGTACTTATAAAATATTTTGCCAGAACCACAACACGAGATTTATTGAATGTCACTGAATATTATGTTAAACTCTTTATTGAAAACTGCTAATCAGAGGTACTGTGCAAAAGTCTCTCAAGTGGTTAATTTAATAGGGAATCAATACGCACTGTCAGAAGGGACTGAGGTTCCTACAGGGTGTAATGTTCAGGCAGCTTTTGAAGACAGATTGGCTTCGAAGATAAAAGAACTACAAGCAAAAAACAACATTTTTTGGCGCATCAGAATGAGACAGGTAAGAAGTGTCATCACTAAGTCTTTGAAAATTAAATCTTCATGGTTGTCTGATTATCAGCGAAATAATTTTAATATTCCCTTTTGATTCTTTTCCTTTAGATTTCGGACGTTTTGCTCCTCATCATTGCGATACTGATATCTGTTCTTTGTGTTGTTCACCCCTACCCTAGCTTCATGAGGTATGTACCCAATGGTGGAATCATTTCTCACCCGTGTATCCCGGATGTCGTGTGGTTTGGTTTGGGACATGAATTGGTCGGAGGTAAAGGAGTCAGGAATCCGTTTGGTCGAGACTTCGAGACGAACGGCAATGTGAGTGACTTTACGAAGTGTTCATTAAAATGTTCGGAAGACCAAAAAATATTACCTCCAGTGGAATTAGATCTGGGAATCTCTGGACTTTCAATCCAACACATCTTTTTAAAATTGATTTTTGTTCATGCACGCCGTGATTCTTTGGACTTCGTGATTTAGCAAGAAGCAGTGGCACATGACTACTGAACGATCTTAAAAGTCTCAAACAGCAATCTCTGCATAATTGGCTCAGGAAACATAGTGTTGGATCAGCAGGGTGAATAGTTCAAATCTCACTGGAGATAACCTTTTGTTGCTGGAATTTTTTCTGTAATTTCGATATGCCAATTTCGTGCAGTTAGTGAAAAACTCGAATTTAAAGTTCGCGTTACCGATTCCATGTTCTCCAACAAAACTATCACATGCACATTGTTTTGTGTAGAACTACAAAAAAAACAATAACAAATGTTTGTATCATAAAGGTTTGGAATGTCACGTTGTGTGAAATGGATTCTGATCTGGACGGAAAGACCAATGGTGAAGAATTGGGAGACCCAAACTGTGTTTTTAAGGAGGGAGGGATCCCACAGAGGAACATTAGCCTGTCCCATCCAGGTAATAATTGGGAGACCCAAACTGTATATTACCAGGAGGGAAGGTCTCTCTTGCCTGAATTCATGACACGAATTCATGGTTTGAGGGTGAAAATTGAAAAAAATCTACTTCATGGCTAGTAGTTGATTTTTAGAGTTTGCCTATTTCCTGAATAGTTAAAGACTCTGATTTCTCACAAATAATGTACCTGAGGTACCAGCCAAGAGTTCATTATTTTTGAGAAATCATGATCCCAGAGGTCTTTAACTATTTTTAAAACTTTCCCCATTGAGTTAGTATTAGAGAGAGACTTGTTTGTTTTTGTATAGAGGTATGATATTTTTTGAGAAACGTTGGCCTTAATATTGATTGATTGCTGGTGATGCTAGTGATTTTTTTTCTTCCAGGTGTTTGCGAGCCTCCATTGACCGAGTTTTGTCTTCGTGCGAATGGACTCTGGATGAATATCACTGGATGTAAGGCCAATAGTGAAGCTTCACCAGTTGTTCCACATACAATATGGCTGTTTGCGTGCGCTTCTTTTTTCTTAGTATTTTGCAATATATCATGTGGGGGAATCGTAAACATGAAACCTATGTAAACCTACATGGAAACGAGAATCCGTAAATCCATAAATAATGAGCCATGATGTAAATAAAATATCTTGTGTTATTGACAAGAATGGATCCGTCCGTTTACATTTAAAATTTAAATTTAAATTCCTTCACACTTTCATAAATCTTCCGTTTCTCGTGTGTCGGCGAAATGTAAAATAGATGTGGGAAATAAATACAGGTTGGGCACGGTTAAATCGAAGTCTTTCGTCGGCAAGGTTTTACTTCGAATTAAGTGGAAATTCGAACT
>JBCAUG010013169.1:0-11039 GCA_038406175.1 Haplosyllis leylae
AATTCCTACATTTTCCTACTTTGAAGACAGAAAAATTCCTACTTTTTCCTACTTTGAGGCGAAAATTCCTACTTTTTTGACCTCTCCTACCACTTTCCACCCTGTATGAGTTATGATTGCCATTTTTGTGATTTCTAGTAATGGCTGCCATCCAATGATAACTAGCGAAAAATATAGTCACCAGAGTTCATCCATAGCCATGTGAACATTTATGCGTGGTGACCTTTATGCGTAACATTTATGCGTACGAGTCGTCTATGTGTACGTTTTACACTACCTGATATTTACATTTGTTTTAATTATTTTTGTGTTAAATTTGTTGACATAAAATTTCACAAAATAAAATTTCACTCCTTGTGGCTGAAGAAGATTCCAGCACAGACTGCCACCCCAGGACATAAACGAACAGGCTTTGGTCCAGAAAATGTTATTTTGAGTGCCGAAAAAGAACTACCTTGTGCTTGTTACGCCAAAAGTCTACGGGTTTTTTTTTTACAAATTAAGAAGGTACAGGAGCACTTGAGTAACTATATACTAAGTGATAATTATGACAGGTGAAGACTGTCCATAACTGGCTTGAAATTCAACGGTGAATTCATCACGTCTAATCCGGCTTGTCGTTTGCTATGTTTCTATCAGTTTCATCGGAGTTCAATCCTCAATAGAGCTTAAGCATCCCTCAGGCCCCATAAAAAATAGAATTACAGATGATATGGAGGCTTTGTCATTTCCATCTATCGCGTTCACTGGGAAAGTTCAACATTGATAAAGACATGACCTTGGCAGGTCATCCCGAAGGCAACTGAAAGAGAAACTGTATGTATTAATGTAATTGGGACTGAAATCTGCCGACGAGCTATGAAGATGGCAGTATTGTTCCTGAGGACCTGCTGCTCTACATGCAGGTATATTTGGGTCAAAGCAATTGATCAGCGAATGTTCAAGTTGCACGTGTGCACATAAATAAATTTAGTTTTCGCTATTTTTACCTCATTTGATGAAAGGTACAATGAGCGAGTACTATCATGCTTTGTATATGGTTCTATCATTCTTGGCTTATTTGTGAAGCCAATTCTTAACCGATTTTAATTTAGGACCCATCATTTTAAAGCTTAAACACTCCTCCACAAGAATATTTACCGACCGCGTACGTAGTACGATAGGGAGGTTATGTTTTCACAGGCGTGAGTCTGTCTGTCCTCAGGGGGGTACCCAAAACCATACACATAGCCAGGGTTTCTGTCAAGGGGGATCTGTCTGGGGGGTACCTAGACCCACAGCCAGGGAAGGCTACCCCAGCCAGGGGTACCCAAGCTGGGGGGTACCCCAGCCAGGGGGGTACCCCAGCGAGCACTTGCTATGCCATGGTCGGTATGCCTCTTGCATTCACACAGGAGGACTTTATTGTATGTATTTTTGTTACTAGGTTGCCTATTAAGGGTGTAAAATGGTTAAAACTGTGACAAATATGCACTTTTGCTGATGTTTCTGCAATTTCAGGTCCATTATGGGCATTCCGCTGCTATATTCACATCATATTCGTGTAGAGGAGGTTATAAGCTGATTTGAGGGGTGTTATATTAAAATCAATTGATGAATGATTTCAAAAGCCAAATATGCAGCAACCCCAAATTTAGACATGATCATGATAAATTTGACAACTTCACCAAATCATTCAAAACCATTTATTGTTGCATCTATATATATATATATGTTATATTAGACTCTATATATATTATATTTCACCATTATTTTACAATTTTTAAAAAAATAATCAAAATTGATTAATCCAACACACAGCATTACCACTGTGCAACAAAAGTACAAACATTTCACCCTCACCAGCCCCTGGGTAAATATTTTCCAACTTTCACATATTCTCTGAGTATATTAATTGAATACGTTCACTAAATATGTTCGTCAAATGACTATAGTCATATCAATACGAATATGCCATGTATCAAAAAATCAAACAGCTTGACTATGGATGATGTTCATAAAGACAATAAATGGATATATATAATGAGGTTGAGACATGATGAGATCAATTTTGAGGTCGCATATGATTGCCATCAAAAACCCTCAAAATGTTCTTCAAACATGTTTTGCGTCAATTTAGATGACCTTCACATGTGACCTCAAAATTGACCTCATTATGTTTGAACCTTATTGTGTCAAGTTTCTTTTGTGAACCTCATCCACAGTCAAGCCTTTTTGATAGTTAATATATTGATACAATTTTGACATGTGAAACTTTGCATTTCTTACCAGAAAAAAAGAATACCATATTGAGTACCAGTAAACAATTACCAAGCACTGAATTAATACTATGTCAAACGAGCTCACATCCAATCGGTGTATTTTTCAAATTAGTAAGAGAGCTCAATTTTTTTGGGTGGAGCTGTCATTTTCTTTGCGGGAGGGGGGAGGGGAGGGGGACAATGAAAGTAGCTTGACTTCTAGCTACTAAGTTCTCCATGAGAAGTTTGTTTTCCATACAATTTGTCTGTAGAGAACAATATAGTGTGGAAAATAACAGCAATAGCATTAACTGGTCAGTGGGTGGCCATACTCGTGGGTCCCTTATTTCTTTTCTAGTTACTTTCTGTTAACCGTCGTACGATAATTGCATTGTAATTACTTTTGTGAAATAACCTAAGGCTGAAGGGATATCTTGACCATTCTCATAAAGTAATGAATCAAAGAATCCTTTTTTAATCTGCCGAGTAAAATTGGAACTATTCTTTTATGTCTTCTTTGTCAATGATAAAATGACATTTATACTTCCTACTATTTACCTTTGATTATTTTTTTTTGAAAAAAAGCCCGCAAACTTCACATAATTTTGGCTTGTTCACACCTTAATGGAGCAATCTTCAAAAAGGTCTTCCTCATTGCACCGTTTCAGATACCGCTATTTTGAAGACATACAGCTGTGCTGAAACTGAAGGCAGTTTTCAAATCAGTTTTGATTTTTACATTTCTGCTGCCTCAAATGATAAGATATTCCAATACCAGTCTGTTTATTTGCAGGAGCCCAGAAGAGTTCACAGGCTACGGGACAAGAGGACAACTGGGACACGGATGAGGATGAGACAGCAATAGAGGAGCGACGGAGGGCTCAGGACGAGGAATATGCCAAGTATTTCAGAGCGTCAGTTCAAATCAACGCTGAGACCAACGAAAGAAGTAAGTTAAACTCGCGCGCGCACACACACATACACACACATGTATGTATATATTGCAGTCCTCTAAAGTGTGCATGTATTTCTTATCAGTCATCTAGTCTCATGCCTGAATAGTTAGCTATATATCTATACATGTGGTAGGCATGTTTCAAGGCAATGGATTGGATGTCGACTTTCCAAAGCCTCCACCTCCACGGGCTGAACGTGAATCATAATACTTTTGACATTCACTCGTAATACAACTTGTTACCAAAAAGAGACAATCTTCCCAAAACGGTTTAGATAAACCTGACTAATCAAAGAATCTTGTTTGCAATTTTCCCTGAGCTTTTGAGAAGTTTCAGGATCTCAAGTTCTTTGATTTGACTGTTCCGGAGTTTAATGACCTGTTGCGACTGACGATTTCGAAATCTATAAGAACAAAGTAAAACCAAAGGAAGAAGAGATGGATTTTTAAATTGAAACTTAACATTACCTGTCACGTTTCAGTCGCGATATTAACAATTGACATCGAATTGAGGACGGGTTTCTTCACCTTAAGACACCAAGTAAATTGACACAAAAGGTTAAAAACATGCTTGGGAAGTTGCAAAGGAAATAAAGTAATATTATAATTGTAGCGTCCGTCTGTGGGAGTCAAAAAGTGTCTTCTATTCAGCCAATAAATCAAACTAAACTTTTATATTCGTGACCGTACAAAAGTAAAGTATGAACTAAAGGATTTAACCTTGGGATAAACGTTTTAAATTTCCGCAGTACTGGTCCAGGAGTACTTGTTAAGCATGGCTCAATATTGTCCTTTTTGCCAATCATGTATGTCTTGATTTTAATATCAATCGACAACAATATGTGTTTGGTCCATGAGAATTTAGTTAACATATTTTACACTTATTTCTTCTTTAGGCATGACGGTTTACGTGGACAAAAGGATGACTTTTGGAGCGTATAAGACCTGCCTCGTACCATATGTTGGAGTGTCCTCTGAATATTTTAGGGTACGTAATTTCCCATGTTAACTAGTAATAATCCTATGTCCCTTTGTGTTTCTGCATCTTATTTCATTACTCAGCAAAGGTATTTGAGGGTACGTAATTTCCATATGTTTACCCAACAATGATCCTATGTCTCTTTGTGTTTCTGCCACTTATTACTTTACTCAACAAAAGATATTGGAAATAGTTTTCTGGATAAATCTCACGATTCTTGTAAAAGAGAAATTTCAGTGAAAGGCGGGAGGGCGCTTCACATGTGAAGGCTCATTCACGCAGAACGATTCCGACTCCAACACCTGTACCAACTTCTAGTGATACTGACTCCAACACCTACACAAACTCCTAGTGATACTGACTCCAACACCTACACCTACACCTACTCCTAGTGATACTGACTCCAACACCTATACCAACTCCAATTCTGACCGCATTTATTTACATCTTCAGTGCAGAAATCTATGAGAACAAGAAAGACCTCTCATTAGCATTACGAGGCATATCAACCACACCCCCTCCCCCCCCCCCCCCCCGTCCTTACCGATAGTTCTAAAATTGATGAGCATGCTAGACCAGGCCTAGCCAGTGGGGAGGAGGGGGCTTGGATCAGGTGGCTCATGGTCCGGGGGGAGAGGGGGTAGCGGGTCAGGTGGCTCAACGTTTGCTTCCCCCCCCCCCTTTTAAACAGAATCACAAACACGAGTGAAAACATTACCTTCCCTGGTACTACGCAGATGGTCGGTAAAAATTCTGTCACACAGTGCAATTCAAGCTATTTTGGAATCTGTTGGAGTCAGTGTCACGAAGTATGAGTTACAGTCGATAAGAAATAAACTTAGCGAGGTACTAGTAGTCAAAGCATAGTGAGAAGCAGAACGCTGAACAAGGTGGCGTGCAGGAGCAGCAAAGGAGGCATTCTTTAGTATCAAAATTGCAGATAAATTCAATTTACAAGATAGCCGGAAATGAGATGGAAAATAATTAGAGGTGACCATCCTTTCCAACCCCAGAAATTTACCCCTTCCCACCCAAGTCTCCTTCGCCTGGCCCTCATGATAGGTTACTCATTTTCATTCTCTAACTTCGATTATAGATAATTCAATGCCAGCAGGTGAAATCATTTTACCTCTTATTTTTTACATTTAGCTGTTGTTAGATTGATAGACTGTGTCATTTCGTTTTGTCCTACAAAGATTGAATTTAGTTTTAAATGTCAAACCAGGAGAATCACCACCAGCTACCAAAATTATAATATAATTTCTGAAGACCACGAGAATGTCATTAAGTCCCAATTTGGATGTCAGGTTTCAAATTACTTTCCCTAGAAAAAAGATTTCAGACAAAATTAGCCTACTTTCGGACGAAAACTGATAGATTAAAGTTAACTGTGGTAATTTATGAGCTTATCTCGTAAACATGTTACGGCTTTTGGGTAACGTACAATGTGTTTTTCCCTCAAGATGTCGTTAAATTTGGGGAAAAACAATAGACTTTTTCGTCATTGTGTTTTTGTATTGTGCGCGGGAGAAATAGTTTTTTAGTGTCTGGTATCTTTGTCTTCAGGCTGAACTTTTAGACTGTATCAGCTAGAAACTCAGTCAAAAGATCAAAGTCATATGAGCAGACAATTATCCCTCTCTTTTTGCAGTATGTGCCGTAAAAAGAGGGTTGCCGAAGGTGGACCTCAACATTGCACTTTTTGTGGCCTCTCAATTGTGATCTGTTTCAAATTCGAAAATGTTAATCTTTTCGATGCATTTGAGTTTTTATGACATAATAATTTTCAGGCGGTAGGCCTTTCGTTGGAAGGCTTTTTGTTGTAGTTCCTTATAGGATCCCTCTTTATGGTCGTCTTCAAAGGCCTACAAAGTTAAAGTATGAGGTATTATTGAAGTACATAGCTAGTTCGTAGATCAAAGATCAATGCTTTCACTGGGAGGGATGAAAGGTTTGGGGATATATGAACATTGCCTGTCTAATTGAGGCGGTACGTAGCGGTGGTATCGCCTCTTATTGCTTGAACTGAAATTCAGAGAATTTCTCCAGTGCTACAGAACGCATTTTATACACCCCACCACCCCCACCTTAACGCAATCTGACCACCCCTCTGTTTCCTGCAGATGGCAGCACCCATTTTTTGTAAAATGCTACCATCTGACGGAAACTGAGGGATAGTCAAGTAAGCAAGGGGGAGGGTGAACTGAGAGGGGGTGTATAAAATTCATTTCCCATCCCCCTCCTCCGCCTTTGGCTCACTCTGACCATCCTTCTGTTTCCTGCCATCTAAAGGAAACAAAGGCATGGCCAGGGGTATAGAATAAAGCAGTGCCGCCTCACTGGGACAGTGGTGTATCAGCTCGTTTATGCAACGAACAGAAATTTTGCTACTTTCATATTCTTCATGTTGTGTTCTCGTGTGTGACTCCTATCTGGAATGACAATTTCATCAGCGCCACTGTCTCTCGACTGCTATCTTCTTCACTACAATTCTAGCAGTGAAATTGTGTGGATAAATAAGTCGTCTCTTGAGTCTGTGCAGACTGGATGCAGGCGTCTGCTCATTTCATGTACTACAGACAGAACTTTTTGAGTTTCACGCATCATATTCCCTGACATGACACTTCATTTCTCTATTAGTACATCAAACCAGTGCAGTCTTATTTTTTTATTGACATCAGTGTCTTAGACTTCCGGTGATGTTTTAGAACCAGAGTGGGTCTTTTCTGGCTTGCACGCTCCCTACTCCACAAAGATAACATTTAAATAGGACTTTCAACAACAACATTTCAAAAACTGTAGATCACACACACCCACTGCCCATGCGCGTTTACTGACGTTATCATTCCCAAGGGTTACCTGACATTCATTGGAGCACTCTCCCTCAAACCTAATTTTTCATTTCTTGTGAAGACACTAATTCTGGTCCCCGCTTACACAGTGTAAGGGACCAGGTGGTGCTTGGAACAGAGAAGTTTGAATGCCATAAAAATGCTGGGTCTAAAGATTCACTTCCACTCTCAAATTTTGACATGAGAATCAGCTACATATTTCACACACAGGTCAACATGACTGATATCGATATGAAACTATTTTATTGTATTTTACCTTTAGGCATGCAAACAATTGTTTCAAAAATGTTGATCAAAAAATATGTCACATTGTCAGTAAAGGCGCTCGAGTAACAGCTGTGAAATAGACACATGAGACCAAATTTAAGCCTTTGAGGCAGAGAACATATTTAATATACGGTTTCATGTGAAAATCCTTTGTCGTTCAGAGAATATCTGTGTGGTGGACGGTTTGTATGTGTGCGAAGTTGTGTTTTAACTTCTTTGAATTTAAAGTGTTAAATTCAGTGCAGTGATTTACATGAAAGTAAGAAGGTAAGATATATAGTAAGAAAGGCATTTGGTGGTTAGGTCTCCCTGGTAACATCAATACTGGGAGCACGGAAACAATAACGTTTACAGCGTTAAGGTCACATCCGCCCTGAAACAGTTTTAAAACTATTTGTGAGATACATTGTCACATACATAGGACGCCTCCAGGCTCGAAAGGAAAAAAGATATTTTCAGATTTCTTGTTTTTTTTACATTGACACAGACAGTAGATGTTGAATGACTGTGCTCCACTAGATTTTTTTCAATTTTACCCCAAGCAGGCACTTTCCAGTTGAAAATGTGGATATTTTAAGTGCCATTTTGATACTAACTGTACTTCGTCCATCCCATTGTAATACTTGTCCATTGAACTGTATGTGGACAGCCAAACATTACGTATTGTAGCTTACAAGCCTCCCCTATTGGCAAATTGTAATAATTAACTAGTCTCTCACGGTGAGATTTCCAGGGGAGATGCTTGTATGGGGATGGAACAGGAATGGTTTAAATCGAATGAAGACATCAAGAAACTGTGAAATAAATTGGCACTTAGAGCTTTAACTGGCCAAACAAAAACAGTATAAAAGCCGACGCTGTTACAATCTCAAAACCAAGTAAAATAGATTAAATTTAGTCTTGAATATTAAAAATTTGGCCCAGTGTCCAGGCCATAAATGAAAATTCTTGGAGCAGTAGTGTAAAAACTTCCCTGCATTGCAAACACAATAGCTGGCTTCAAATGCAACTTTTCATAATTTCTCTACTTAAATCTGTATTTACCATTTGCTTTTCGGATCAGAATCCAAAAAGATTTTAACTTACCAATTTAAAAATGCTTTCTTGGATTTTAAGATCAAAAAGGAAAAAGTCATCATTAACAACAACATAATTTATACGACCTCTCATTTCAGGTATACCGAGTATACGGCAGCTACCAAGAAACAGAAATTACCAGGTTTAATGATACTCTGGCTTCTTTTGGCGATGACGTCAAGGTAGGATGTGTCTTGTGTCATTCCGTACTATCCTCTTCAGAGGAAATAATTTCATGGTAATTTAATTTAATGATAATGGAAAGTACAATCTAAGTAACTTATCTGATTCAAAGTTGAATTGCAATTGGCAATTGTGTTGCGTGTAACAAGAATTCTTACTGGCCTTGACATATTAGGATAATCCTGAGAATGTTACAAATAACAAGATGACCTTAGTAGATCTATTTTCAGGCAGAAATACGTAAGTGGACAACGATGTGAATGGCAAAGTTTAAGAATGAAATTGATTTATTTCTATTCGACGGAGCAATACTAAGATCATCTTGTTATCTTACTTGAAATGTTTCATATCACTTTTGTATTGTATTTGTGCACAGTTTTCGTTTGATTAATTTGCAGATGATTGTGAAGCTGGGTAGAGCTTTAAAGAAGGGAGAACATAGAGTAAAACTCTATCATCTTCAACCTAATGAAATAGAGGTAAATTACTCTTCAGCCTTTGCTACAAGAGGGTTCACTTTCGTTCTAATTGATAAAATTACGACCATCAGCTATTTTGAGAAAGGAATGCTCAAATTTATATCATTATTTTAACGTGATTACTAAATAAGATGTTCAAAAAACTGATGTCAAATTGTGATGTCCTTGACCATTGCATTATAAATTAACTTTGTATTCCATGCACTAACGACGTTTTTAGATACACTTTTACCTTTCTGGAAACGTCAAGAACCTAAATTAAACAAATTCATATTGTCATGCATTTAGTTGTTCTGGTGTTAAGCTTCCCACGCATTTCTGTAGTTAGCTTTCGTAGCTGCCATTTACAGTGGCGATTCAGAGTGTGATGAAACTAGTGACGATGAAAATAAAAAATATCTCTTCGTATTAATGTATTCAAGTTGCACTAAATTTAGTTTTTTATTTGTCTGCATTGGTTTTATGTGCCATTAATTTTTTGCTGATTTTAGAAGGTTTCAGATAGAAAACGAGAAATTGAAACCAACCTGTGTTTTGTGTGATATTAAATATTTATGTTATTTGTTGTCTCGCCAACTCTTACCAAAATTGAAATTTGGTCTCTGACCAATGTGGTGATACTGTGAGATCGTAAATTTCGCAACATGCCAACTACTCATGCCAAGGCTGGGTGAGTTCTCTCTCAAGAATGAAGGATGTTGATATGTTAACTTCATTTAATTTGAGGAAATAGGGTTGTGTTATTATAGTGTAACGGGTGGTGCTTAGACCCTCGATGAAACATGTCTAGTGTTACGCAACAACATCATAAGTTCCTCTGGAAGGATGTGAAAGAAGACGTGATGTGAGTTCCTGGGAATCTTTGCTACTGAACGATATATTGGGTTTTTTTCATGTTCATTTCATCACCATTTATTAAAAGAATGATTTTATCCGATTTATTTTGTGATGTTATAATGTGTGATTTGCAGATGCTCGAAGGTTGTAGTAATGTCCATCAATAACATAACCCTTGAATGGTGAACATTCAAATCTCTCGGGTCAATTCCCTTCTAGTACCGTGTTTTTGAAACCACACTTAATTCTTCACAATGATATTGAAATTTTTTACACGCTATTGCACAGTAACTTACTGATTGGTAATAATATCGTACTTTGGAGGCATAACTTACTATGTTTCATCACAGTATGTGTCAAAGTGAATGATGATCACACTTTTAAAAAATAAGCATTATTTTATCACTCTAAAAGCTGACTCGTTTGATTGCGTATGTGAGAGATTTTTGTTGTTGGCCAGAAATGTCGTTTTGTATAATAATGGTGTGTAATGTGTCAGTGAAATAATTTATAGCATCTGGTTTTTGTAGGTATGCAAGTTGTTGCTGGAGACGATATTTTCCAGAACGATGACGGTGCTAGAATCTAAACATGTGATAATCTCAGAATTACGCAATCAATGTGATATGGACCTTTCCGTTGACAGGTAAGAAGGAGTGTAAATCTTGCTCTTTAATTTAAGCTTCATGTCCATTGAAAGTGATGAATTTTGTCTTTTTGTCCCCTTAAAGTAAACATATGAATGCTTTCTCAGATGTAGTGATTTGTAGCGCGTACAAAATGTCAGAAGTTAATTGAATTATGAACATCGTAGTCCCTAAGAGTAGGATGGTGTTTCCCTAATAAAGACAAATTAGATGTGATGGTTTCCACATGGGCTGTTACAGACAGTGGTGATTTATCAAAAAGTGACGTAACTATTCAGGATATATTACCTTCATTTGTCAGAAAAGATCACCTTTTCTGTGCTTGAAGAGTTTGTGTACAATAAATCATTCTTACTCATTTTATTTCTTTTTTTATTAGTCGCGCCGCCTCTCCGAGTGGAGCGACTTATCTGGTCACTATAGTGTCCGGATGGATGGATGGTTGTTTGTTGATTTTTTGGGGGGAGGGGGGGGGGGGGGGGGGGGGGGGGGGGGGGGGGGGAGGGGGGGGGGGGGGGGGGGG
>JBCAUG010013180.1:0-11038 GCA_038406175.1 Haplosyllis leylae
ATAATTTATCCATCCGTCAAGTCTGCCATTAATCCACCAGTGTCATGTGACGTTAAAGATTCTTGATACATGAACGCAAAGTTACTTTCTTACCTAGATAACCGGAATTACAATGCATCCCACTCACAGGGGTAGAAAAAAGGAAACTGCTGATTTTTGGGCGTTGTTGAAGTAAAGAAATCTGCTTCTTTGTCGGAGCCCAGTCCAGGGGCGGATGCTAGAAGGGTTCACCCACCGACCCCATCCCCGCATTGAGCACAAATCTTGTATTTTTGACAATTTTCTATGGAGAACCCCATGAAATAGAAGAAAATTGGGTCCCAAGGGGGAGCCCCTTGGATGCACCTGTAATTGAAGAGATCGCAGGAATTACGTCACTGAACAATAGTAACGTCATGGAGATATCAAAATATTCCATTCAAATGCATCATCCCACTGTGGCAGGATACCATTGTGTGACTGGTAGACCGTTCGCTTCGCGTACGCAATGCTTCCAGTGATAAGAGGATTTCAAACAAAATTACATAGAAACATAACATCTGCTGATGGGCTAAGAGACTGACAGGAGGTTTTTGTTCCTGACGTGTCGATCATATCCTATCATTGCCTCAGATACAGGCAAACGAACAATTGTTGGTCTGTCGATGGTACTTTACGGTCCCATATTGATGCCTTGTTGTACGTCTCCAGAATATTTAGAATCTACGTCGAGAAGTGACATTAATTCACTGTGAATCGTTTCATTACGATTTTAGTAGTCGTGTATCAGCTGATATGTTCACACAGCATTGTCTCAAATTGTTCACAAACGTTTGAGTGTCTGGATACATATTCACACACAGGAATAGATACATGAACTGAATGATGGAGTGGTAGGACAGACATGTGGATGGGGGATGGGTGGTAGGATAGACATGTGGATGGGGGATGGGCATGTGGATAGGGGATGGGTGGCACGATAGACATGTGGATGGGGGATGGGTAGGATCTTGTGTACTGTGTGATATTGACAGATGACGCTCCGGATGGTCCTCCCTCTCCAACCCATCTGTCCGGAGATATTGACTGAAGTGCCGGCTGATTGTTGGTACCTGTGAGCAGCACAATGTCCCCAGGATACAGGTCACCGGGACAAGGCTCCTGTCATACAATAGAAACACTCGCATATCATCAGGTAGAGCCTTCATTGTCAAAACAAGACAAGATGCTCTCCCATTTCTGAAAGGCTCGTGCTGACTCAAAATTCCAGCAGTGACCGAAAATTAGAAACGAAACTTTAAATGTGCAGAAACGGTTTACATTATTGGCTCAAAAGCGAATTCTAATTACCATTAATGGAATCCAGCACTACATTTCAGAGACAGGTGACGGCTGAACTAATTGATAGGAGGCTCTTACTCATGTATTTACATTTCCAACACATTTTCACCAAAAGATAACATTTGCGTCAATGTATTGCGAGATGAAAAAGTCTTTTCCAGTATTTGGAGGATCTAAAGAGACTGTTTGAAAAATAGAGCAACAATCAGGATAAAATTCTACTTAATTAGTGTGTTCTTTTGAGTTTAGGTTGCATTACCGTGCGATGTTTTTCCTTGGAATAAATCAATTTTGACCAAAATGGAAACATGGAAAATTGAAATGACTGGCAACATGTTGAGTAGCTCGAGTGAATATTGTCAGTTCGCTTTCGGTCGGACATAAAATCATAAAAGCAACATGAAATTCTATTTGTCCGTGTTTCCTGAATGTTGAAATGGTTCCTCTTGAGATGAATGACTCAGATGAACAGTCTTGAATTGAAATACCTTTTTTCCTAAAACGGACTTGGAGAGATAGAAAGAAGAAGCTCCTTTAAATGAAACCTCAGCAGCAGAAGGACGTGAGTGATTGCGCTCCTACCTTTAGGGTCAGAATACTCTTGGTTCATCGATACTTTCTGTCAATTGACAGGTGGTTGTTGATCAATAGAATCCTGTGGCGAGTACAAGTCATGATAAATCTACCGCCTCACAAGTCTTTTACAAAGAGCAGGCGCAGTGTCCAGGGAAATTCAAGAGGTTGGAAGAAAGCAGTGCCGGAGGATATGAGCTGGCAAATAAGTTAAGTGATATGGATGCTGCAGAAGGATCATTGTTCGCACTATTCTGGCTGGATGTTCTTATTGTCCACTTTCCCGTTATAAATCAGACAGAGAAATAAAGGATTCAGGGATGAGAAATGCGGTGGGATATTACTGTCCTGAGACCCGCACAGGACAGAGATGAATATCTTAACTGTAACATGTATCAACAAACACACAATACAGATATGCAAGATGTGTAACGAGAGCAACTCTCTCGTTACGGAATCGATTCGCATTCAGATGCTTATCGATTCAATTATAGGCCACTCCCAGGTGGCACCAAACTACCATAACCTGCAATGACATCATGAGTGATGTCATTGATGATGTCATTAATTGATCCCTATAAATACCAGCTGAATTCCATTTGTCAGTTAGGTACATTTTGAACTTGAACGAGTTAACAACTGCACTGCCTCAGGTAGGGCCAATATTTTAACATCAGCCTATATTTTTGGCATTTGTGGCATTCTTATTAATTGTAAATTAGCATTTTTTATAAAATCTGTAATTGTTACTCAGATGCTGGCTTTATTCCCGCACCTGGGTCTGTTCTTGCTCGCCAAACAAATATGAGCATCTATTGGAGATTACTAGAATAAATATTGAAAGGCTGAAACTCTTGCTTTGCTTATTTTCACAAAGGAACATTTCCTGTGTCAAATAAAGGTTGATCCCCTTTTCCATTCATTGTGATAAGATGAGCACGTCCTTTCTGAATAATAATAACAGGTATTTATGGAATGTGATTTCCTGAAGTCAGGTGTAACTTCTGATGTTCAAATAAGGATGTTCTTCCTTAAACACCAAGCATACTACTTTTCTTTTAAATTATATTTGTATCTCTGGAATTTTTGATTTGATAATGGTAAACAAAAGGATTGAGTGTTACCGCAAGTACAAAGGACAATCAAAAACATTCCAGCAGAAACAATGAACAACATGAATTGACAGTAAACATATACGTTCGCAAATTCTGCGGAAAATACTCAGAAATGTCTGTGAATAAAACATGACCTAGGTGAAAATACGGTGTAAATTCACTTCTGTGGAAAATGTTGGGGAATGAACGTCTGTGTCCCAAATGAGATACAATGAAAATCCACTGTACATTCCTGTAGAGACTTGTATTGTGAGAGTGAGAGCGCAGGGATATGGGATCAGCAGTGACGTGATGTGTAGTCACAGCGTATGAATATTTAATGTAGAATGAGTGAACTGTGCTGTCGCGGGGTCCCTGAAGGGTGATCAGTAAATGAAGACACATCGTTAATGTATTGTTACAACATGCCCCTCAGCACCTATCCTATCAGAATATAAACAATTTATCCAACTAACAAAACATGGCCGCCCTGGGTTAACTCACAAACACTGCCGCCCTGGGTTAACTCACAAACATTGCCGCCCAGGGTTAACTCACAAACATTGCCGCCCTGGGTTAACTCACAAACATTGCCGCCCAGGGTGAACTCACAAACATTGCCGCCCTGGGTTAACTCACAAACATTGCTACCCTGGGTTAGCTCACAAACATTGCTGCCCTGGGTTAACTCACAAACATTGCCGCCCAGGGTGAACTCACAAACATTGCTGCCCTGGGTTAACTCACAAACATTGCTGCCCAGGGTGAACTCACAAACATTGCCGCCCTGGGTTAACTCACAAACATTGGTGCCAAGGGTGAACTCACAAACATTGCCGCCCTAGGTTAACTCGCAAACAGGGCCGCCCTGCATGTAATGTCTCATCAGGAGTTCTTGAAGAAGTATCACTTTACCGGCTGAAGAGAGACTAGGCTCATTTGGCTCAGTGATCAGCATCAACGATGAAGTGTTCAAACTGTGGCATTTGGTTATGATATGAAACCTCAATTTAAAACAGTTCAGGGAAGCCTCGAAGAGTATGATTATGTTTTTCTGAGCTCTGTATCGCTTTACGCTGTAAATATGAGGAAATTTCCCTTAGAACCTGAAGCCCCGAGGATTTCTCGATCAAAGCAGAGAGTTTGTTCTATGTCTATCTGTACAGTGCGCTGTTTGACAGACTCTGGATACAGGGTGGAGGCGAGACACCTTACTGATCAACACTGCAACACACGGTGGAGGCGTACTGATACGATTTATCATGAGCTTCTTTTCAAATTTAATTTGACCTGTTTTCTTATATTTCAAGGAAATACTGATGTATTGATTGAAGGTGACGTCTTCCCTCAGTGGACTGTGAGAACTCTACTCCCACTGAAACCGTTTGTCTGAAACGGTTCTCAGATCTCACGTCAGAACCGATGTCCAGTTTGCATTGTTTCCAACTCATCACTCATCTACATGAAACCAAGCCTGGTCTTTGTCTGTCTCACTGCTCCTGGTTGTCACAGGCAAAGTTCTCCGCGAGAACTTCCTAAATGGCAAGCATCATCCATGGATTAAGTCAGAGGGGAAGGTTCCAACTTTAGACAAGGCGAAGCCGTCTTTGTCCTGTAATTGTTGCGGTAACTCAGATTTTAAACGTATATTACCGTCACTCAGGTCCTGGCAATGCATGCAGACAAGCAGGACCATATAGCATGTGTTACATGGCCGTATAGCCCTGAAACATTCCTGTCCGGTCCAGCCGAGCCAGCCATGCTACTAACTAGTTTAATTGTCCCTGAGAGACTTGTGAATGTTCGAGTCAATCTGCCGAACAGCTGCCAGACATTCTTCCAGCTCTTATCTCATGCGTTGCTTTCCCATTTTAGCTCAGTAGATGTAAGCCCATTCGTTGTGTTAGTTTAAGCAGATTTTGCTGCAGATAAATAGGTCAGTTGGTCAACAATGAATCAGTAGATCATCATAGATTAGAAATTACTGCCACTTCGGAATAGAAAACAGGGAGACCACAATATGGCACTAATCGACATTTTTGTTAATAACCAACAGCATTAAATTGACTTATCTGTCATCCATATAATATAACAAAAGAAATGAAATCATTTCTGCACACACATTTATTCAAGATGGCGCCGTCGTTTACGCGGACACGACACGTCATGTACGTCGTTTACAATGTCGTTTACATTTACCGCGGACCATTTACTGCGGACTTATTATAATGTACAGGTAACTGTAAAGCAGCAAATTCTTGGCATAAAAGAGAGACAGGTGATTTTATCAATGTGGAATACTGCGATTCGTTTCGGCAGTTTTTTCTCTCGAGTAATGAAATTTAGTAGATTTTCATACAAGGGAAATTTTTGCCTATGGCTTATTTTTACTGTAGGAGATGCAGCATGGACAATGTAGAAAATACTGAGTATTTTCAAACACAGATCAAACTGGCAGAAAACATTGTTAAACTAGACGACGAAGACGTGAAGAAAACGTGGTACTCAAGGAGACCTGCGAAGCTTCTCAACTATCTCTACCTTGGAGACTGCAGTGACGCAAATAGTATTGGGATGTTGACGGAAATGGGAATAACTCATGCCTTGAACTGTGCTGGGGCTGAACGAAGTTTCTTCAGTCAGTTTCCTCAGTATTGTGGCAACAACAATGCAATAACATACAAACAGTTTGATGCTGATGACTTCGAAAATTATGATATTACGACACATTTTCCAGAAAGTATAGCATACATTGATGAGGTTCAAGAAGCCAATGGAAAAGTCTTGGTTTATTGTAAGGTGGGAATGAACCGAAGTGCCACAATTTGCATAGCCTATCTGATTGCAAGAAAGGGGATGACTTTTCTTGAAGCCGTGAAAGCCGTTCAGGAAAAGAGAATCAAGATTTTAACCAACAAAGGATTTCTCAAGCAACTTGCAAATTTTGCCAACGTTCACGGGCTGCTCTAGCACATTGTCATGTCAAATTTTCCAGGGTACTACTGGCTGTTCCAGTTTACCTCCGTATCATTACACAAAGACCGAAATGCCCCTTGATAAACACAACTGTTGATAGAAAGTATTTTAAGCTATCAAAACAATGAAAGGCAAATACAGAAGAGTATTTTCTGTTTACGCCATCAATCGTCTTGGTTGTGATGTTTTGTGGCCCAGGCCCTTCTTCACACCACCCGTGCCGACATCTTGAGTTACATGAAATTTGTATCAAGATCTGACTAAATATTTAACAACAGAGTGTATGTGAAGGGGGAGGTGAAACGACGTGGTACATGATTTTTCTGTGTGTTAAGCTTCTTTGCCTTTCCTTCTCATGTTGTTGAAATTTCCTTAAAATTCTGATAATTTTATTTTGAATTTAGAAGACGGATGACTACAGACAGAAATGATGAAGATATAAGTCTTTAAATCTCTTCAAAGATGATTTAAGTTGTAAAACAACGGTCCAAAATTAAACAAATAAAGATTAAAACTAATTGATGAAAAGAAAATGGCTCAAAATATCCAAGAATAAAAGAAATATTCGTGATTGATCAATATCAAAATGAACTACAATTTTTCCAGGTATATTTAATTTTTCTTACCTCTTCGAATCGGTTTTGCAGCAGTTTTTCTGAACATCAAACCCCAAATGAAAGGCTGACTGATGCACAGAAACGAAGAACATTTACACAACACCACATCCACTTGCATTCAATGTAACTGACCACAAATCAATGTAAACTTATTCAAATGAGGTTTTCTGAGTACACAAAGCCGACAATATTTGCATCAAAAGCTTTCCTAAGTAATGACCAAAATGTTCCAATTGGTACAAAGTGTTGGTTTCACATACAAGAGGTTTCCAGATTGAATCCCACCGGAAGCAAGTTTTTTTGCTGTTGGAAACAGCTGTTTGAAAGTCCTTGATGGTCAACATCGTCTATTTCAGACTCTGGTCTTCAAAAATATATGTGGAGAGGTTCGTATTAACAATCGGACATAATAAATTAAAACAATACATAATGGTGTTATTTAATTGTTAACCTCCAATAGATGTGTAAAATATTTCCTCGCTTCTGGGATTACCATAGAACCAACCAGGAGGCATTAGAAGTTTTTAAAAGTATTACAACTAATAGACTGACTAAAGAACCATAGCAATCTAAGGAATGATTTACATTAAATCTAACTCCTGCAGAGAGGGCTCCATTCAAACTTCCCTGATTACGATGTGCTTCTAACTCAATGGTGATGCAACGTGCACTTTCTGGGTCTAGGCGATAGGAATATGTGGTTCATACGTTGCCCAGTATTATGCGACCCCAGTTACGTCTACATTCGCATACTAGGCTTAATTCCAAGTATACAAAATTATCTCCTGGACCAAAGTATAATGTCCGTTTTTTACACAAAAATGCCACCCACCACTCACACAGTGAATGCGAAAATATTCATCTGTTTTAGAAATACAAAATAAAGCAACAAGGAATAAAAAATTACAAAATGAATGATAAAAACATCCAATGTATTAATACATTGGGAGTGGAAAGAAGTTCCCTCGGCTTTTTCATGAAAAATTATCTGTTTCTACTGTTTATGCAATTGTCATTTTCCTTGGAAGGTAACGTTTGTTTTGCGCCATTATGTTCTTCAAAGCACTCGTTCACATTTCATGTTTGCCATTCAAAATGTTGTTCCTCAAAGAACTCTCTGTCTCTCGTTTGCCATTCATATCGATACCTCTCTGAGTGTTTTTCATGTCTTGTGTTTGTCATTTAAAATCATATTATATTTCTTAGCAAATTCAGTGGTTCATATTGGACAGTCCGACTAATTGGTCAGTGAACAAGTGGAAGCAAGTCGAATATTGAATCATTGTCCAAATACCCAACAGTAAGTTATGGGTGCAACAATATGTCTAAATTTTTTAATTGCCAAATATTAGCTGATAGATAAAACTCAAGGTGCCATTGATATTCTACTATTGGTTATGAGGTCATAAGACTTTTGCCAGCTAATTGTCAAGAAACAATTTCATTGCATTGTTTGTCATACTTGGAAGCAGATCAAGATTATTTTTTGCTAATTTGCTTTCAGCAGGACTGCAAAATTGGCTCATGGTGAATACCTCATTCAGGTTCGGCATGCTTAATTTGAACGTGGTTAATTCGAAGTTTCACTTAATTCAAATTGTTGGTCAAACCTTTGCTGCAATCTTGTCATTTTATATTTAAAATGTAGGTTAATTCAAACACAGTTAATTTAGAGTTCCAGTAATTCAAAGTGATTTTAACTCTTGTCTAATTTAAAGGACCTCTAATCCAAAGTTTTAATTTAAAGTAGATCTATGCTGTAATTCAAAGTTTTAATTCAAAGTATGTTGTAATTCAAAGTTTTAATTCAATGTATGTTGTAATTCAAACATTTTATTCAAAGTGTTTTCTTATCCAACTTTAAACCAAATTTTCATATATTTCAAAGATTTTGTGTTGGTCAGAGTCAGAGAGTACAAGTATATTTCAAAGAGTTAATTAGAAGTAAGTCACAAATCAAAGAATTGAATCAAAGTAATTTCTAATTCAAAGTTTCAAACCAAAGTAATTTCTAATTCAAAATTTTAAACCAAAGTAAGTTCTAATTCAAAGTTTAAACCAAAGTAATTTCTAATTCAAAGTTTAATGCTAACTTTTAATTACAGAGCATAGTTTAATTCAAATTTCCACCTATTTCAAAGGAAAATCCTGCTGACGAATCACTTCGAATTGACCCGTGTCCAACCTATATACATACGCAATTAATAACAAATGGGGTGACCTTTGAAGGCACCCTTGAAAACACGTCATAGGTTTCAATATTGTACATTGCTGATGCCCTTATTTGAAACCGTGCGTACTCGAGATGTTTCGGGTGCTTCAAAAGCGTAATATAGGGACTACATTGCAGGGAGGTCACCCTTCTCGATAAATCTGTGCCTTATTAGATTAGGTTCGTATTAATGATTCACAACACTTGAGTGATAATACAGGGACACCAACAGATGCATTCACTGAAATGTTTCCTGTCTCATTTATGTAATGGAGCAAGTAAATAATTTCTTCCTGACATAGGTATAATTTAAAACCTTAGTCAGCAGGTAAATTACCAAAGATGTGCTGAGTTCATTAAAAGAAACTATTGTCGTAATACAGACTGTAGCGAATCTCAAGAATGAAATTACGTTTCAATTAAATATTTTAAAATTAGAATTTTTGTCTTGACACTAAAGTTGCAACAGTTAAAATGTTCTTTTACCCTCATTATTTCGAATGCTTTCTAACAGACATATAAAATGTTGAAAGGATCAGTTCGCAAATATGTACTATTTATTGAAGTTGTAACTCCAGTGTGCACCTAATCGAGTTTTTCGATGATTCGTCATTTTCTGCCTAATCATGGGAGGATTCTGCCAGCATTGACACTCAATGGGTAGCAACCATTACATTGTAGATCTATGTCAATGCTGTCAGAATTCAGCCAGGATTCGGCAGAAAATGACGTATTATAGAAAAACTCGATTGAAACTGTGGCCAACTGTTACAACACAGAAAAGACATTACCAGAACGCCGACCCAACAAAAAATTGTAGAGGTTATCAAATTGTTTCCTCCATGTTTGTTCGTGAAATTCCGCTACATTTCACGTGTCGTGTCGGTGAAATGTTTCGGTTTTACGAGCATCATTAACTAGCAATGATCGCACTTTCAGCTGTCCGATCATTCGCACCGATACTAATTCACAATACTATTTTGTTCATAAACACCTCAACAATGTTTGGCACAACAAAGGTCATTGGCTAACTGGGCGACCATGTTTGGCAATAATTTCTAGTACAGTAATGGAACGATTTCCTGTCGTAGTTTATTACAAAGTAAACATCCGCAGAGGTAATGCTCATTCCGGCGGCTTCTTTTGTCACCACAAGATGGATTGCATTGTTTTATTGGGACAGTTGGCGCTACATTAAGGCATTATGTAATCAGAATGAAGTAGCTCCACTTAAAGGTACTCCAGAATGAGATAGACCATCAACCATTGTTGAAGACAAAATCCATAGATCTTGATCAACCAAGGGACCGAAAATTGAAAGTTCCAGAAATAAATGCTTCTGATTAAATGAGACCCTTGAGTGAAATTAGTATTTCACTGAAAAGTCGTAAAATTTAAATGTGTGGTAATGTGATAAATCAAATCTTTCGCATGAAATCTCATGTGTAACAATGAACCTCTCTCCTTGTTACATAATGCAAGAGACTCGGAATTGACGACAGGTTACAATCGACCACATACCGGTACATATCAAGGTACGTTAAAGTGGGATTACACCTGCTAACGAACAAAAGTTTTGCAAGAAGAATTGATGTGAGGTTTAGAGACTGGCCAGACTACCGTAAGACTAATTACACAGCATCCTGTTTGTAAGGAACCTCATTATTTTACAAATGGCAATGCAGTAGATTTCACACCCACACACAGGAACAGCATGGTCCTAAAGTTGTCCAGACCCTGGAAGGAAACAAGTTCGTTGTTTCAAGTTAACATCACCTGTGTCAAATATAACTTAAGAAGGAAGATCAAAAATCTTAAAATTTGACGTTTCATCCTAAAACAGCTGGAAATGACCATTTAAATTGGCAAAAACCTCTCAAAATCATATTTGGATCAATTGCACCTTTATTGTCCCTTTCACTACTGAGGGATCCTCTGCTGGGCCCTATACATGGGTAGTATTCGGTGTGGGATGCGGACCCTAGTGCCTGGCAAAAGTCTTATGACCTCATGACCAATAGTAGAATACCGATAGGAAAAATGGCACCTTGAGTTTTTCACTTTTTCAAGTTTAATACAAATATATAAGCTAATATTTGGTAATTAAAAAATTTGGCCATATTATTTCAACCAAAAGCAGTACAGGTCAGGCACGGCTACATCGAACATGGTTAATTCGAAGTTCCACTTAATTCGAAGTTTCAACCAAGTCTTGATCACAACCCCTATCTTTTCAATGTTAAAAA
>JBCAUG010013191.1:0-11037 GCA_038406175.1 Haplosyllis leylae
AAATGAATTTTCAACAGTGATTAGACATATGATTGTAGTGGTAACTAAAAGGAAATTAAGTTAAATGTTTGTCTTGTCGCATGTTTGTGGTGTTTGAATGCATGGAATAAATGTTTTTTGGTTGTAAAAGTGATTGGAGTTTGTCTTTTTTCTAACAAATAGTTGCATTTTGTTGTGTGAGAGATAACGACTCCATAGAGGTATTACAAGCTATGGTTAACTTTTACCACGAAATTCATCATAAAGTTCATCATAAAGTTCATCATAAAGGCCTTTTGTAAGGTAAGACAATAGGTAATGCATCCCCGTATTCCTTAAATTAATAGCGTCTACAAAACAATTGAAATATGTGTCAAAAGTTTTTAATTGAGGCATAAAGAACTGCACTTTATCGTCGCCATCATAAAGTACACCTTCCTTGTCTCAATTCATAAACCATGTTCCTTGGTAAATCAATACGAAGAGGCCATATAATATTTGCAGAAAAGCCACATATTCCAAACAAATTTAATTTGTTCAGTATCAATTTCATAAAGCTAATCTACAATGCCATTTACAATAAATACTCTGGTTTAAACACATTTTGTGAACTGATTCTACAATCAATAATTCAATCATTTGTTTGCATAGCTATAATTATGAAACTGGCAATTTAAACAAAATTCAACACAATATGACTTGGTGTCGAGAAACACATGATCTCAAATGTTTCACCACAGCAAAGCGGTAAAATCCTGGTAACTTTTGCAAGATCATCATTTTAAGCCGTGATAAGTAACCTCATCTTTTTCCATTTGATAGCAAGTTCATTCACTCGGGGTTAGTACTACAGTATTTAAATTAAAGGACTGTTTAATTTTAGTTTGCACATAATTTTACTGCAATATTTGAGTTTTAAAAATTAGGGAATTAATCATACTACTGTTATTATTTTCGAGGCCTTCAATGGGGAACCTAATCCCCAGCACCATCTTTATTCTGTAAAGGTTTCTGGAGTGACTGATGTGTTTTCGATTGCCTCCTGTACCCTGCACCTGCTTGTGGGTGCCCATGGATAAAGGTGAACGAACACTTACCTTAAAACCTAACTCGAGGTAATCATGCTTGCAGTAATTAGGATGTGCTTTGCAGGTTTGTGAGTGGAAGGTGGAATTTGGAGATGCATGAAAACAGGTTTAAACCCATCGAAAAGATTGGGAAAGGGAAATGCAATTCATGAAGCAACCCCGTCGGATGGCAGTTAATTTATCATGGGGGAAGAGGCCAAGACCTTTTCAGTATTCCAGTGTATGTTCACCTCTCTTGAAAGCAGGAAAATGCCAAGGGCAATGAAGAAGGATTGCTTATTGATGTTCTTTTCTCAAGAAACGATCCTTTCACTTTGTAAACACTCTATGTTTATTTTGCTGATTATTACCATCCGCGTATGCGGATAGGTAATAATTTCAGTTGGGTCTGTCTGTCTGTGTGTGTGTCTGTCTGTCTGTCTGTCCATCTGTCTGTCTGTGTGTCTGTCTGTTCAGGCTATAACTTTTGAACCGCTGAAGGTGGGATCCTCATTTTTAGCAGAGCTGTTTTAACAGCTTTGCTCTTTAAATGGGAAATATTTTTTGGTGAAATCTCATGATTTCTCTCAAGTTTCGGAAATTATTGAGAGATTTGAATGAATGGAGCCTTCTGATTGGCTGAGAGAGGTGGTCACATGACTTGGCAGTGAGATTTGGGGTGGACACAACAAGTTTGGTCATTTCCATGTGGAAATTACAGCTCTGCATGAAGCCTACTGGCTTCCTTGTTAGTATGTAGATACATCTTGACCATATCTAGGTCAAGTTTGAGTATTAAGGTCATTGGGTCAAGGTCAATGTCAAATAAAAAACTGACATATTTTTACCTAATCATTGCTTCTGTATGCAAATACTCTACTAAAACTTACTTAAAAAGGTCAAGGTCATCTGAAGGTCAAGGACAAGGCTACTCAGTATCAAGGTCAAATGAAAGGAAATCAATTATTTCTCTATTTGTAAATGTTTTCATGATCTATGTGATATGCAGATGGTACACCTTTGACTGAAAGGCATTCTTGTTTCTTGCTTACTTTGAAACCACTGTAAATGATGATGATCAAATGCTCTTTGAACACTTTTGAAAGCGATCATCCAACACTAACTTGTTATTTTAACTTCCAAATTTAAAAGTGTCGTTAATATATCTTTGACATTATGGCAATATGGTTGTAGATCTAAAAAAATTTAGCCATTTTGTATTTACATACTGTACAATTTTAAAACATAATCGACGTAGGGATTGAACATATTACTCGGCCAGTTATAATAACATTGTCGACAATTTTTTTTTCAAGCGGCAACAACAAAACATGACAATGGCACTTGCTTTAAGTATTTTCTTTTTTTTCTAATCTTTTGAGAGTTCCGCAACGAAGTCTACCTTTTTTTTGCATTTATTTCTCCCGTGTCATGGCAGTTTAAATTTTGTAATGTTCCCCTTGATATCAAGACTCATGCGAAAACTTCTGTTGCACTACTGAGTAGAGCCTTGTGTTCTGCAAATACCAGCAAGATCAAACAGGTAAATCTACAGTTTCCTCGAAGTGCAGTACCCTCCAAATCCTATGTACTTGGTATTGTAATAGCATGAAAGAAATGTAAGTCATGCACACTTTGTGATTGGGACCCTTTTCATCTCGCCATATTGTGTAATTCTGTTACGTAGTTATTGCGCCACAATTTTGCGAAATGTAGCCAGTGGCAAGATGTAGACAAACAATCCTTTTCTGTGGTCAGTTGAAACACGTGAAGCCAATCTTTCTTGAAGAAATTTTTTTTTTTAATTTTTTGAGGACACATGTCCGTTTTGTGGGGCCACTGATACCCCTGTTTTGGACTTCTGGTGACCTCTGCCCTGGGTTTCAAAGCCAGGGTGGATCCCTCACTTGCATGCTTCCTCACCTGCACATGATGGATTCCAAAGATTCACCTCTGGTGCAACACTCACTGACCTCTTGACGGCCAGCATGGCAGCCAGCCGCATTCCCTACATGCCACATATGTGGGTACTCAGGCCCACAGGTGGGGGTAGTACTCAATCACACAGCCAGGAGGGGTACTCAGTCCCACAGCTGGGGAGAGTACTCATTCAGGGGTACTCAGCCAGGGGAGTATTCAGCTGGGGAGGTACTCAGCTGGGGGGTGGGGGGTTACTCAGCCAGGGGTGGAGGAGGTACTTAGCCGGTGGGGTACTCAGTTTAGGTACCCCCCACAGTTGAGTAACCCCCCCCCCCCCAGTTAGGTCAACAGAATGAGCACTTGCTACGCGGCAGGCAGTATGCCTCTTGTGTTCACGCAGGAGGACTTTCTTGTTGTCTCAAATTAAGAAATATTACATGAATTGACCTTTCCAAAACAAATGGTGAATAAAATAATACACCACTTGTTTTTTACCAATTGTTTACATGTTGCGTCTTGATAGTACCGATTTTAGCAGAGCCTTTGCATCTGTTTTGAAAAAAAAAACTGTTTTAAGACTGTTGGGAAAAATCGTAATGCCATCATGTAGGACGCTTTGCCCAAAAAGGCTTACCAGATGCAATTTCTGTGCCGTGAAGTGGAGCATTCATACCGAGCACTTTTAGAATCAAACAAGCTTTACCCCCCACCCACCTGTTTGGTAAAACTAGAGCACGTATGACAACAGGTCTGGAATAATTCATTTACCTTTGAAACAAAGACCAAAAATTACTCAGTCAAACCTTAGTGGAGAAAAATTATAGATGACTAAGAAGGCCAACCTAGGCAGATGAGTCTAGGTTGGGTTCCAAAAAAGAATGCTTGGTCTAGATTAGCCGCGGGAACTTACAAAATGGCGATAATTTGCTGATTCATAAACTTTCAATTGGATTCGAAGCATTCCAGATGGTTATGGAGTTATACTATGTTAGAAAAGGAACCATCACCTCTGATCTGGTCTACGTTGTCTTTGACTTCAGACATGGTGTGTGCCTACTGTCTGTCTGGGCCAGAAACAACCCAGTAGCTGCATCACTGCCTGGTAGACAATAAGTCGATAGTCAATGATAAATAATCTAAGCTGCAAACCAAACTCAAAAGTTTAATTCACTGTGCGACTCCCCATTCCAAGTTATGCCTTTGTCTGTCTGCGGGGGAAAACAAGTGTCAGTTAAAGGATTTGGACGAGGTGATACTAAAAGGCTACACTGTTTTCCATAAAATGTTATAGTATTGTTCCATTAAGTTCCCCATCTAGAACGGACATTTATACATCCTGCATAAATAATGCAACTCTTTAACCATCACAAGCCGTCACGAAATGCAGCAATTCTTACAGTAATCTCGGTTACTGTTAACCTTTTTAAACTGTATAACATCGGTATTTACCTTCTCTCAGTCACACAGATCTCTACAACAATAGCTCATAGGTGAGTCTTTAATAATCAGAAACACTCCAATGTGTCTACTGGATTCGGAGTGAATACGATCACCAGATAATGGAGAAAGCCATCAACACTCGCGACTATGTGCCGACAACCTTTAGAACGAGGATTTTATTCCTTTCTTAAATTAATTTCTGTAATCATGATTTGTTTTAAATTTAGTTTCTGGGAGGACATTGTCATGGGTTTATTTAAGATATTAATAGATCTATTTCGTACCGTATTTCTGTTCACCAAAGTCTCAAGGTGGTCAACTTTGCAATACAGTTTTAAATCAAACAGAAATGGAGAGTTTAGCTAATTAATGTAAAGGTTGTAATATCCCAAAGAGTATCTGACAACTTGTCATCCAAATATTTACACTGGTAAGGAACACTCAGGCATAATCCATCAGAATTAGAACATTTTGGTTTTGTCTACACATTATTTATCTCCATCCATAACTCATTTGCATATGTTGTCAGAATTTTCTGGCTGAGAAGAGACAAGTCGTGGCATAACAGACATTTTAAAACCATCACTTTTCCATGAGGAGATTTCTTTTGAATTAGAAGACCGAAATTGCGAACAAACAGGCCAATTGAATCCCCCTTTTCATACCTTTGCAGATTTAGTTGAGTTTTCCTAAATAACACAAATCTGACATTTCCGGCATTCCCGCACAAAACAGGCTTTAAAGTGTCAGCCAAAATACAAAGTTGTCTCAAGTGGGAATCAAACTCACAACATCAACCATCATTAGATTAGAATTCTAAGCCTTACCGATTCAGCCAATCTGTCATTCCTTGCCAGTCTCAAATTTTCAGACCCACATAGAGTCATGCTGTATTGAATTTCTGGAAATGATCCAAATCCAAAAATTGAACTGGAGCATGAAAATAATTCAGTTTAAAGATCTTCTATTTAACACATGTCTGGGTGGCAGAGTAGGATAGGCATCAACCTTCTAATCCATAGATGGTTGGTGTTGTGAGCTCGATTCCCACTGGAGGCAACTTTACTTTTTTGTTGATTTTGAAATCCCTTGATGTCAATTTTGTACATAAATTCCAGAAATGTCAGATTTGTGTTATTTAGGAAAAAATCGAATGAACAGGTACTGTAGCGCGGCATACCACTCACTATTGGTTCAGGCGTTATTCTCGATTTTCTCCTACTGCTTCTTTCAAAATGATTTATTTGCATGCGGTCTAATTCAGATCTTGCATCACATCGAGCAAATTACCCGACATATACCTGTACGCTTGTGACAATCTCCGTTACCGAAGTGGATGAATTCCTGCGATCTTTAGCACATAAAACCTAATGAGAATCAATTGGTGACAATGTAAAATCTTACATCCGTAATCGTCCACTGCATTCATGCATCGGTGTAAAAGCTCGCTGTATTGATTATCAACTTAATTCTCATCAGTTTCTGACTTGATTTACTCAATTACCCGGAAAAAAACATATCTAATTGACGGATAATATCGGATACACGGAATCTGATTGATAATGTCAAACTGGCAGCGTAAAACTCTCATGTTTCATGACACATAATTTCCTATTGGATGTTATGGTTAAGGTGGATGACGGAAGAAAAACATAGCGAGTTGATGTCTTCCCAACCATGTACTGAAAGTGTATACCAAAGGAAACTGTGCCAAGTTGAATTGTTGGTGACTCGTTGGTGACTGGGGAGTAGTGACCGGTATGTTTGTGGATACATGTATTATTATACTTGTGATTTAGCCTTGTATATAACTTAAATATTCAAAGAAGATCATGTCCCTAAGAAGAATTAAAAAACTTTGGCATCTTTCGGCTATTCAGAGAAGGGCATCTTACCACTTGATAATTTCACCATGGAGGCCTTTTGTTCTCCACGGGGAAACTATCAGAAAGTGGCAGGTGTCACAGAAATTGGCATTTAAAGTGCACTGACCCAGGTGCACTAAAAATGCACTTTTCTGAAAAATAATTTTTTATGCATGTGTGACACAACATTTCAGGGTAAAATGAACTAATTAAGACAGTTATTAATGAATTACATTGATTAGAACAATTTACAGTACGGATTTTAGTAATTTTTTACCTTGTTCTGAAGTCGGTTGAAACAGCTGAAATGCAAAAAGTTCCACAACTTTCAGCTATTAAATCCATATGAAAAAATGGTAATATCCATACTATTCCTTTTGCACACAGACAGATACATATCCAGACAACATACAGTAGAAATTTCAGACAGATCCAATAACTCCTTCATGGTATGAAAATTAATCCAAAATTGGCAAAGTTACGAACATTGATGTATACGGTTAGACGGCCAAACAAGCAATGAAGCCGGGAAGGCCACAAGGGGCACTCCGTGTGAGCCAGTGGCTCTCCCCGGTCTATTCTCTTTGCTTCGACCCAGTGACTTTCAAGGCCACTGCAGCCTGCTCAAAAGGCAAATTTGCATATTCTGTCAATACACTCCTATGAGTAAGGAGCCCCTTAACACTCCTATTCAGTTGTGAGTGATTCTGAACATTAATCACTGAATAATAGGACAAAAGGTTAGGCCAAGAAAACTGAATTTTCTAGTTCTAGTACAGTGGTCCTCAGGTGCCAATCATTTTTTAAAATTGTTATAACACTAGCTGTCATGTTTTCAGGCTGATAATTTATTCTTATGGCCTTTGGCCACTCGAACAAATTATCAGCACTGAAAACACTCCAGCCAGTGTTTTAACATATACGAAAATTGTTTCATAATTGTCTGGAGAGTGGACGCAAGGAAAACTGATAATCTAAATCGTGTTTATTTCACAGACCCCGATTTAAATTCCATTTCCATTCATACTCTGTTATCAGTCGAGTGCCGAATGAGTTTTCTACCCATTTAGCTCTTTCGGAGTAAGAAACGGATCGGAGTCGGACTCGGGCAATGTGAAACAACTATTAATGCACAATCGTCGACATTCTTCATCTGCTCAAGAAGAAATTACCTTACGTTAATGAAATTTTATTCTGCAGCCTTTAAGATAGGAGGAGAAATGATATTGTGTCAACAAAAATAAAAGGTTATTCAAAGCATTTATTTCATGGCATCTTGATTAGCTTTTTTTCCTTTTCCTCCAACCTCCAGTCTTATCGCATGAAATACATGGAACAGAAGCCAATAAGCACGCTTTCATTGATATTTTACATTTCACATTATGGCTTATTAATTTTTGATAAATACGAAACTAACTACCATTTATACATTGTTAGAGATCAGAAAACAGCACTCATTTATCCTTTATCTCCTCGCCAACCTGTTTCTATAATTCATATTAACACCAATGGAAATTTAATTCATCAAAGGTAAAAGGACAGATCACCAGTATCAATGTTAAGAGATCAGATTCCAGTAAATAACTCAGTGAGTCACAATCTGCCCAGAACCAGCTGTCAAAATTAATTACAAAATTAACAACACAATTTGTAATGAGAATGGGTGACATTCTCTTCGAAGCACTTCAAAGCATAAACCAATTGATAAATAAGGTTCCCTTAATGAATAAATAAAGATTTTCATGAGGCGTAAATGTCATGTATCAAGTAACACTTACTGTGTACAACTGGTAATGATCGGTTGTCTAATTCTTTTCTGCAAATTCTCCACAATCCAGAGTGGTGACCAACAACATACGCATAGGATGCATTCCTGTACAGTCCACTCGGTATTGTTACGATCATCCAATAATCCGTACTGAATGAAACAAACATTAACAAAATACCGAATACTGTCAATCCAGTGAACACCAGTAAAACCTTACTCTCTATTTCAATCATATTCTTTGTCATTGTGCAATGTTCTTTTTGTGTACAAAATGTCATAAAAGCTAATTTTCTTCTAGTTATAACTTTCAATGGATCTTTTTCACCGGCTGTCTCCGCGGCTGTCACAATTTCCGTTGAGTGACTGAAATGTCATGATGCAATAACATAATACAGTCGCGGCAGAGAGATCCTCGAGTTCAAGCTTCGTTATATAACGAAGATAGATGTCATATTTTTCTCCATTGATTATGTGACAAAAACTACAAACGTGGTCAGCTTTTTCTATCACATCTGTTTGTAAAGAACATTCAGATCAATGCTCCGCGCAGCCAGCTTACCTAGTTTGGCTGCATTTCAACCTGCCTCGGTCGGCTGCTGTGTTTTTCGTCATACCATACCATCATTGATCTATTTTGATATGCATCACACTCATTGTCCAAGTAATATACTACCGCCACACATGTAATGTCCTTGTACATTGACTACCTGGACCGATTCAGATTCGACTAAACAGGACACAACAACACTTGAATGATGTCTAAGAAATTGCCGAATATTGTGCCAAAGTGCAAAGCAATTCTTCTAATTGACCCCTCAAACCATTCACGAAAATGCAAGGTGTTAAATAGTAACAAAAATCATTTCAATAACCAAGTTAAGCAAGTTTCCTATTTAAGAGTCCCTAATCCAGAAAGTATGAACCTTTTTGCACTTCTCCAAACCTGTGACAGATGTATTTAAAGGCACTTTAGATATATACAGCACAACATAGAATCACTGCAGACATTATTTGTATTTATTGTGCCTTAGTATTGTCATGTCACAATAATCGTGTAATATAAGAGACAATGCTACCTTTTAATACAAAAAGATACACAAATGTTTTTGTCTGGAAAATATCGCTTGATATATAAAGCATTCCCTGGAAGATATATGAAATTGACTTAAGGGAGGATTAATATGCGATGGTTCATCTTATTAATCAGGCACTTCATGACAGAAATTCTGTGGATACCAACGCCAATTGGCCTTAACTGATGAACATTTAACACACTACGCACTTTTTGCACTGTCAACAGCAATGTTGTGCAATAAAAGTGTACCTAATGTCCTCCAAGGCGTGGTTAGATTCCTAACTCGACTCAGATGAGCGGGATGGCCACAGATGAACCTTTTTTTCCAGATATTCAATTCAAATCGATTTTTAGGTGTCAAAGGCACTTTCTACACAGAAATTATTAACATATTTTGTCTTTGTGACCCATGCATGCGACAAAGTCAATGTTAGTTTTGGTTGGAACAAATTGGTACTGTTTTTTGTCTTGGCTGTTTGCTTTAAAAAGTTTTCCTAAATTTCTGGTAGATCCATCTCGTTTCGGATTGCATCTAGGAAAGCTAAGAAAAGGATTAGACGCTGTTTAGCTAAAACAGCCCATAAACAGCATGAATATCAAACAAAGATGATGTTTGCAACAAAACAGAACGCTGCGTGGCACCAAGAACGTTATTGATTTACACCTGTTGTTACACCACAACGCATTCCTTGCTTTCAGAAAACCAGCTTCACTAATATAGTACGCTGGCATAACTTGTAATTAAAAGGAAGGAACGCGGTAGTTCCAAATTAGATTTAAATAAATAGATAAGCAAATTGTCAAAGAAAAAAGTGACATTCTCAATAGTATATCTGTGGACAAACTACTGTAATTCACTGTTTTGTCAAAACATTATTTTCTGTCAATTCGGAGTACTTTTCAAAAGTTGACAAAATTAAAATTATTATAACCTTGTACAAACAGAGAATATGATTAATTGAAGAGATACTGTTAAACTGTGTCACTCACCTAAACGGTGGTCAGTTGCAATGTAATATGATGGTCATTTGACCAATGGTAATACAATCTGAATGGCAGGAGTACCACAGTTAATTTCTTCCAATATTCTTATCCGAAATATTCGCATTTAACAATTGAAAAAGTGGGTAAAATTCTGAGAAATATCACCATTCCGATGTTGAATAAAATAGATATTACCATTGATTTAGATCAATCTAAAGGCCAAATACTTAAAAATAGTATTGTGAATGAACTTTATGTAAACTTTATAATGTTGTTCCAGTGTAATTCAAGGTATTGTACAACTCATATTTATGTACTCATACTTCGATTAAGTATATATTTTTAATGAAATATTACTTGTTGACCTTTTTATGACGTTCAGACAAAGTTTACACGCACTCTTCCAACACAAAAAAAACAAAATGTATCTCTTTTCAAACTCTCTGAAAAACTACCACATATAGTACAAACAAGATGCATAATAATCCAGATAATTATGCCATATCAATTTATTGATGCTTATCAAGTAGTAAACAGATCAAAACATTAAAATAAGAAAAGTTTCTGAGAAACTAACTTTCAATTGACAGAACATTGGATTTGGGAATATTGTAATGTTTTGATGGGGGGATTTATTTCATATCACAGAGTTGCCATTTGTTAGCATTACATCCTGCACACCTTAATCTGCATCTTCGTTCACAGGGAATCCCCGTAAATATGCCCAGGACTTATTTGTGGGAAAAACTAACTGTGAGAAAACAAATTTAATTTCCAATTTGAAGACCATGGTCTTATCTGTGGAAACATGGTCTTATTTTTGAGAAAGATTTACAACATAATTCGAGTCATACTTTCAAACTGCCTTTATTGAACAGAAATGGATTTCTATTTATCTACAGTTTCATTTAAGATAAGAAATCAACTTCAACATCAGGT
>JBCAUG010013202.1:0-11036 GCA_038406175.1 Haplosyllis leylae
TCCCCACCACGGGCCCAAAATTTCGGGGCAAAACCCGTCAATCAACCACTAAGGTGACTCTAACGAGCCACCAACAAGTTGCCTTATTTGCTGGAACTAATAACGTAGAGATTCAACGTACTGGCCTGACGAGGGCATCTCACCTCTTGCGTGTATAATTCCGAGGTAACTAAGATCAAGATCTTCCACACTGTGACCCCAAAAAATGGTCTTTTACCCAAAAAACCACATTAGACGCATGCAATATTAGATCTGAAGACGAACGTTTGGTGATTTCATTTGTCTATTTTTTATTGTCACAATTTTGGTGACTCTTGAAACAGATTTTTTTTTGGTAAAAGTTAGAATTTACGTTCAGTCAGTGGAAAATACAGGTGTTGATGCGAAAGAAAATTTTCACTTTGATTTCTTATGTCTCAAACCTACTTGCCATTTCAAGTTTAGCCAGTGCATGAACATGAAGGCATGTAAATTACGGTGTACAGAAGAAATGCCAGAAACTCCCCTGTCTAGACAAAATTTTACCCATGATAAACATTATGCCATGGTCTTTTCATAATTTTCACTTTGTGTAGTGGATAGTAATTCATTTGTTTGCTATCCCCACAGAGTAAAGCCATGGAACGATGGTCATTCATTTTTATCATTTGGTTATCTTGCGTTAAATTTCTTTCTGTGCAGCAGGCATACAATAATGCAGTGAAACCTATTTTGAACATAACTTACTTCATAGTACACTACCTTTTGTGATACTATTTAAGATACACAGTTTACACACAAATATGAAAAGCAATAATTTGTGTCACTAACTTAGTTAACAACAAAGGACTTAGAAAACCACAACCCACCATAATCTCAACACAAAGCCACCTGTTCGTGATCTTTCCTTGGTTAATTTTGAAAATAAAATAGCAGAACTTATAAAATTGTTTAACAATGGTTTAATCTAGGTGGAGGCAGTGGACGAAGACTTTGAAGCCAACGGAAGAGTGCGTTACAGCATCCGCTCCGTGTCCAACAACGATAGGTCCAAGTTCGCCATCGACGCTGTGTCCGGTATGATCGTTGTGACGGATCGCGTCGTCCGTGGAGAACAGTACATTATCACTGTGGAGGCGGAGGACATGGCTGCAGCACAGAATAGAAGGTCTGTATCTTCGCGAATGATTTTGTTTGATATGTTACAGAAAAGAAAACCACCACATTTCCCTTAATATGTCACAAGATAGGCATGTGACATATTTCCCTCATAAGCTAAAATTCTTAAGACCATCACCTGGAAAATACAAACAAGTCTGCAGAGGCTAAAGTGGAATACTCGCATGCTCATGTTGCTCCCTGTATGTCCGTTGGTTCTTTCTAGTCAGCGAAACGTCTGTAGAACTATTTGGTGTGTGATACACTGTATGTTTCAGATTGGGTTCTAATAACTCTGTGATGATTTGTGACTTAATGGATAAAGATAATATATTGTATTTTGCTTGTGAATGTGCATTTAAGGGGGACATTTTTTCCATTAAAATCCCCAAAAGTACCACCCTAGCAGCCTGTTTTACATTTACTCTCATTCTAGATTTTCTCTGAAACAAGAGTAGCATTGTGTAAATACTGAATTCCATTTCCATTCACATACACGTATGCGCGTCTTAGAGGTTTGGAAATTTAAAGAAGTCATTGTTTCACAATTGTGCGTAAATCACAAGGTTGTCCCACACTTGAGTGAGCCGACGTTTCAGTTTCATTTGGGATCATCGTCTTTGCATGCGTATCCCTCAGACCTGTAAATTTGACTGCACCAGATCGGGTAGAAATTTACACTGTAGATGGTCCGGTGGGGAACTTCTCATTCTGTTTTTTGGAAGTCTTTTTGTTCTGGGAAGTATCATTTCTGTCTCATTGAGACGGCAGATTTGTAGAACACTGGATTCTGTTTGATATGTAGCTTGCAATTCAGTACACACACACTGGGAAATTTGCCTCATATGGACCTGGACTAAGGACTTAGGATACGATATACATTGTTCAGTAACCACAAATGTGAAGATATATTTCTATAAGCTAACAGAGTAAGTTCGATAAAATAACAACAGGACAAATGACAGTGATGTGGATGTTTTACAGGAGTGCCTTGACGATAGTGACTGTGGAAGTGGTTCTTGCGAACAACCTCGGACCAAATATTCCAGCTGCTCAGTATGCCGTCTCTGTGTCGGAGGGAGTTATCATTGGACAAGAAATATTTACAGTCCCGGTGAGTATCCCACACAATAAAGTTTTAGACAGGATAACATTTTGAAAGGAAATTCCCTGGAAATGCCAATTCTAAAAGTTATTCTGTTGCTTTAGTTCAGTCTAAAATGGCATTATTTCAGGCTACTGATCCTGAAGAAGATAGTTTGAGATTCTCAATCACAAATGGAAACGACAACGAAGATTTCGCCATTGATAGAAATACGTAAGTTGAGCTTAAATATTGTATTTCGCTCGGATTGGAACTATGTGTAAGGTATGCCATTTGGCAATTGTGTTGAATTGATGTGTTTTCTTTTCCAGTGGAATCATCTCAACAGCAAAAGTTCTGGACAGAGAAACCAAAGATTCATACACTCTCAGGATCCAGGTCAATGATGCCAATCCAGAAAGGGTAAGTTTGACTTCAGGTGTCACCACCCATAGTAGTAGTACTTTAATTTCTTGTTTTCTCTCTGTTTTAATCAGTCGTGTTTCTAGAGATAATGAGACACTTGAATGTTGTGTTATGTTTCCATCGATCAGCCATTACAACGTTAAAGAAGAGCTTTGTTTTGTTGAGCAGAGCGCCACGACGACACTGTCTGTAGTTGTTACTGATGTGAACGATAACAACCCAGTGTTCAGTAACATTCAGCCATTCCGCGTCAAAGAAAACCTCAACAACGAATTCGTAGGAACTGTAACGGTAAGTATATCAAAACTTGTGCTGACAGAAACCACATTGCGTTCCGAATGCTAATGGATAGTCTTAGATTCTTTTCAAGTTTGAGTGTAAAGGAATATTTCCATGCGGTCTTGATTTGCAATCACCTGATCGAATTTTATTAAATATCGTAGACTTATGGTAATAGATGGATATCAGCAACTTAGTGACTCTGGTGGTAGCAGTTAATGGCTGATTTACATTTTTGCCAGTCGATCTATCCCCTGCGATCACCATTATGTACAGCAGCAGTCTTCATAAAAGAGAAGAAGATGCGAAATAAATTTACAAATAAAACCCTACAATTTATCCAAACTATCTTTTCTTTCATTCATTCCAGGCAACAGATGCAGATGTTGGAATAAACAAGGATATTAAGTACTCTGTTCCAGAGGGAAATGGCTTCTTCAGCATTGACGAAAATGGCCAAATTCGTACCATTAAACCATTGGATTTTGAAGCATCTAGAGTTCATTATTTGTTGGTTACGGCTCGGGATTCTGGTATCAATAGCAGATCAACTGTGGCTAATGTAACTGTCCAAGTAGAGGATGTAGAGGATGTATTACCCGTGTTCCCACAGAGAGAATATACTGCACAGGTTCCAGAGAATGAGAGAGATTATCTAATCACCACTGTGGAGGTAAGTTACATTACGTTGAGATATCCAAGTTGTGTTTTTTTTACCGTGAATTCCACTCTGTTGTGTGGAGCAATACATAGAATGGGACGGTCGGAATAGAATGAAAACTGGGAAAAAAAAGAAATTTGGATGTTAAATTTTCCAGACAGGGAAAACGGAGGGAATATGCAAAAAATATTAAAAATATGAATTTGCACAGGGAATTTACCTTCAGCATGGGGACGATTTTGAAGTTTTAAAAATTAAATGATGTATTGGATTTCTGATGGGATGTAGCTACCATCTTTTGACATATGGAGCATTTTTTTTAGTTGGGATTTTCGCAGCATGCTTCATCGGATTTATGGTTGCAGTTTAGGGGGTATTATTAGCAGTATATCTCTCTATGGGCAGTGTTATCGGAATAAATACTATATTTTGATGCCATAAAACACAAGGAAAAAGTTTAATACACAGGGAAACCACAGGGAAATTTGTCTTGATCAGAGTGTGGCAACCCTGAATTTAAGATTTAGTGATTTGATTGGACACAGACACACTGATACTTGAATAGACTACACATATATCTGTACCATCGCAGTGCGCAATTTACGTCCAGCATTATCTCAGGCGTACATATTTATTCATTTTAACATTTAAAATGATTTGCTAAATATTCGTTTCATTTGATGAGGTATGCGAAGGAACACAAGTTTGGTGGAAAGAGTTTTTCCAAAGAAAACCTAAGGCTATCAATAGAACTTTGCAGCACCCATAAATTTACAAGGCTTAAGTGCTGGAAAGTAAAATGCATGTTCACCTGTGTTATGAGTCAAGAGCCTCAAGAAAGAAATTGAAAGAAATTAATCCAATGTTGCATAATATTGCTACATTTATACATCTTAATAACAAGATAGTTGTAAATCTTCATAAACGATGCGGTCGTCAAGTTTAAATACACATTTGTTTGAAAAGTTTGGGGAGAAAAATGTCCAATATTTTTCAAAGGGAATTGTTCATTTCCACTTTGCTTACCCAAACGTATAATTTTTGTCCATTTAGATGTTTAAAATTATTTACGAGATGATAAAAGCAGAAGAAAGTGATTCGGAAAAAAATTTGTTGAAGCAAAAAAAAAAAAAAATTGTAGGGCCCATGATATTTCCTGCTTTGTTGATGTCACCTTAAAAATAGAAAAGAGTACAACATATAATTTCTTCACGTCAAGAAAATATCAAGATAATTTACCAACGTTAAAACGCTGACGTTGAATACAAATGAAATTTGAATGGTTACTCGTGGGTTATGCAGTCTCCGCTAAAAATAGTGTCCAGGTTTAGTCTTACGTTGTTTAATAAAGAAGATACACACTGTCTTGTGAAGTCAAATCACGTACGATTACCGCCAGACAGTAACGGGTTTCCTATTTCATTTTTGTCCGAATTTTAAAAATTCCAGTGATGCTGTTCCATTTATGACAAAGATGCGGTGTTCTTTACATCTGGGAATCTCGGATCTTGGCCTTTTTTATTTGCAATAGCACGGACAGCATGGACAAGAGAAACCCACACTAAAACTAGATTATCATCTGATGAAGTTTAAACGAAATATTAACTTGTCAAGTTGATATTTACATGAATTAAATCGTAAAGGTGAAGATGTTCGTGTGTAAATTTCATGTCATGTCAATCAAAAACTTTTGTAATATGTTAGGAATACCTGTCAAGGCATGTTGAGATTATCAGAGAATCATCGAATATACAGATATCTTTTTTATATCTGAGACATCGAACATCGTAATCTACTTGAAGAATGGGAAGAATTTGTCAAGATTCTTACATATTTTAGTGATTGAAACGATATTTAATCATTTGAGAAAACGTACACAAACGTATTCTGTTAAGGAGATATCCTCTCACAAAGCTTATAGTGATGTAAGAACAGTAATAACCGAGCATTTCCATCCTGTAAGAATGTTCTCCATTTTACAGATGTCTCCCGAGTTATGTCTCGCACGTATCTCTACCACTTGAACGCATTTTTAGTTCGCCGTTGCTTGAAAATGTTCACACCTTTGCACTTTTGGTTTCAGGCAAAATTCCAATGTGAATTTAAGTTTTTTCAGCGCGCAAAATATGAAAGTCCCCCCTCCTCCCACCATTGTGCTGCAAAATTAAATCAGTAGAACGTCACCATTACCATAATTGAAACAGCGAATAGATTTCCCTCAGTGTGTCGTTTTCCTGCATTAAGTATGACCCGAAGGGGAAAACTTACAAAATCACACCAGGAGAAATTATATCTTATTACCAAGGTGATCATTTTGCAAGAAAATGTATAAATTGCGTGGGAAGAAGAGTTGGATAAGGCCTTATTCTGATAAATGCGAATGATGTGTTTTATAAGAGACGTTTCCATAGTTATATAAATAGGACGCTCTTTGACGTTTCATAACCATGGCTCGTAGATCTTTTACCTCGATGACTGTCAAAGGTAAAGTCAAAAACGTTTAATATAAAGTTCCACATGCTTGAATTTTACTTTGGAGTTGGATCTCATCCTCCAGTGGACCTGTTTAGGGGAGTTCATTGGGATCAGTCTTGCTTATTTCACAAAATCTGAAGTTTTTACCATCTCATTTCCCTGAAGTTGCAAGTTGGGAAGTGCAAGGAGTAAAAAAGGCATTCTTTCCTTCCCCCTTCAAAAAGGAAAGAGAAAGAAAAGCAGAAAACATGCTTGTTGACACCAATATTTCAGTTGAGGTCAACGTGAAATCATTTTCGCGTAAATTTCCAGCAGGAATTTGCCATGCCGTTGTGCTGAGCATTTTCGTTGTCGCATATTTCAGGTTCCCAAAATAAGCGTCCATGTCACTCACATCACCAATTGCTTGCTGTGTCCCGAAATACGTGTCTAATTCGTTTGTTCTCATGTAACTTTTGAGCATCAAAGCAAATGTAAATTGGATTGAAATTGAGTTTTGTTGTCATTGATTCAACCTATGTTTGGAATACAGACGTTTGGAAAGAAAAAGTGCCTTTCGTCATTCAGAAAACAATTCTTCACATACAAGGCTTCTTGTGAACGTTTTGCACAGGTCGAGTTCTTTTGTGCTGGAGTTGTAGCAAAACTGAGCGAGAGATCGCAGAACTCTATCCATCAAAACAACATTTAATGGAAGATTGATTGCGACATTAATAATCTTGATCAGTTCATTCCATCGTTAGATTTGATTGTATTTGACTCATCTTCATGTTGCCTGGTTCACATTTCTTCAAACGACCGAATCTTATAAAGAAAAGTCAGTTGAAATGGGGATAGTTAATCATCGTACGAGAAATCTACAAACTGAACAAATGAAGGAAAGACCCAAAACCACTGGTACCAAAGACTTAAATCTATCAGTTGTAAAGAATTCAACATCGTTTGAGCGGAACTGAAATTAGTGCAAGTCTGTGATTTACACTTCCAGCGTGCTTTCACCATTCAACATTTGATATTGTAAAGATTTAGAGACGTCGCAATCACTTGGCATTCGATTGTAAAAGCGTTTATTTGGTCACACGATTATTCTAGTATCAGAATTCAAGTTGCACTGCATGAGGCATTGATAAAGTCACTTTTATATTCAAATAAACCTGATGGGTTCTGCAATGTAAACCAACTAGAAAAGCTGATTATCTGAGGTAAGAATACGGAGAACTTTTTTGAGGTAAAGAGTTTGTCCCGAAAAGAATATCAAATAATCAGTTGCGATGCTTAGTAGTTTAGGAAACAGACAATGAGCTGTTTTTATTCTTTTCTTGACATTTTCCCTCCCTTTTTTGCACAAATAACATCTGAATATGAAAAATGAAAATTGGAGAATAAAGTTCACTTATTTTTGAAAAGAAACCCTGTCGTATTAATTTTCTTGACTCGTCAATGCATGGGTATGTTCTGAATTGAGATTGTTTTCTGTCAATAAAAGTATGTTTAGTAAACGCATAATTAGCAAATTAAGGTGCTTTTCTCACTGATTAGATCATTGATCCAAGATTTAAATAATTTTGAGATGTTTTATATATAGATAACTTTTATGTCAATGTTTTCAGGCAGTAGATGAGGACCAGAGAAAATCCATCACATATGCGATTGTTCGTGGTGACACTGGACGCTTCAGACTGGATGAGAATTCCGGACGACTAACCACTACACAAGGTCTGGATTTCGAGCGGGAGGGCGAGTACACTCTGATTGTTTCAACGAGAGAGGCTAGTGGTCAAAATAACCCTGAATACTCGGCTACCGTCTCCATAGTCGTTGTGGTAGGTAGTCTAAACTCTCACGTGATATAATTTGAATAATTTCGTCCAAATTCCTGCTAATTAATTCCCATTAGCTGATATAGGCTGGCCTCCGCCTCCGCCTTGCCATTTTTTAATGCAGTTTCTATTTTAAAAAAAATTGGCCATACTGATTCCATGCTACTAATGATAAATTTATTAGTAGAGAGGCTATTTGTAAAATGTGTGTAAGAAACTGTACGTGGTAAGCAAACTCATATGCGTGCATCCATAAAACGTTACCTCATCCACAGCATGATGACTATCTGAGCCCTATTCGAACAAAGGTTGTATTTAATATGTAAAAGTAAAAAGAAGCAGAAGAATAAATCACTAGAAAGCTTTAAAAGTTCCAGTATTTTACACTACAAAGAACCATTGCAGATTGCCAAATGTGTGAGTCAATGAAGCCCACCGTGGTTGTAACAATGTGCCAAATTATACACCATTTAAAAATAAATGTGGCATAAAATGTTCTTTACCATTGCTGTAAATTCATACAATTACAAACCATCATTTAACTACACTCGCATACCTGGCTGTGGCTTTATGAAAAACACATATTTGGCAATGTTACCTCACTTTATGGATAATGTGAGAAAGTGAAGTAGTCAGAAGCTGAGTAAAGAATATTTGGCTTTGGTACTGATAACGTACTGAGAATACTTATCACGCGATACTTTTTGTTGACGTGGTTGAGTGCGAAAGAATTCGTACCAAGACGGACTGAAGCCTAAGTTTACACAGTACAAAATTCTCGTCATTTTATATCTCAAAACAAACAGAAAATATCGTGAGTTTGGTTCAGAAATATACATATTTCTTTGCTGAAGGAGTTCAAATTGTTTGAACTCCTTCAGCAAAGAAATATATATATTTCTGAACCAAACTCACGATATTCAGTTTATCATTAATGCATGACAAACGCACGTCAAATGTACGACAAATTGTTTATTTTTGGAATAAGTCAACGAATTTTTTTGGGGGTATTGGGTTGTAATAAGTCAAATGAATCAGCATTAAAAGGGCTATCTATGGACATGTAATTTTCTTTTTTTGGTCATTTTTTCGATTTTAGTAAATTTTGTTGATTTGTAAGATTTGACGGAGAACGACATTTTCAATTTGGTTAAAAATGAATTTTATTTTATTTTTAAAACTGGAACATATATATACTGTTGAATATACATTTGTTGATAAATATTTGAGTCAATAACAGGATAAACTTTGAAAATCTGAAACAAATATTAAATATTTTGTAAAAAACTCGTCATAAAATGTCCGCCGGTGACTTACGCGAAAAATAGTTTTAGATCTAGGTTGATCGTATTGGATTGGCACTTTAAGTAACATTTGACATTCTGATCAGATTTTTACTTGCCAAAGTTATAATTTATTGTTACATTTGAGTTTGGGAAGTACATTTGGGGCAGGATTGGAAATTTGTTGTTGGTAATTTTATTGTTTTGGGTAGTATTTTGTTGATTTAGGTGCGAAATATTTTTGCGGACAGTGGTTGCCGTACAGGTTGAACCTGCATCATTTCTTCGTCTGTGTCACTTTTAGTTTTTTCTTTTTGTTTGTTGTCGATGTCATTATTTTTTTCAGTCTCAGATACTAATTGTAGAAGAAGCTGATCGTCAATAGTGTCAAATTCATCAATAGGTACCATGTCAAAGTGAGGTAAATTCAGTACTATGTCATTTATGTCACTGTCAGGATTTGAAGACACAGTGCAAGTTGCATTTGGTTTTTGCTTTTTCTTTGGCAAGATAGCATCTGACAGTGTTTCACACATTGCACGACGTTTGTTATCAGGACATTTTACAGAATATTCCTTGATTGTTGCCTCATTCTTGTGGGATGAAAGTTGCATAATGTGACGTGCTTCATATCCAGCTGTATCCAATGTAGTGATTACCGTTGATCTGATTGAGTGGTTGGTGTAAACCATACTGAGGTGCAGTTCTTCGGAGAGAAATTTCATGAACCTTACAAGTGGGTCTTTGCCAATGACTCTTGCTTCGTACCATTCTTCATCATCGTAAAATATTTTTCCTTGTCTTGATTTTTGCCAAAGTGAATCCAAAGTGCGGCTCAGTTTTGATGTGTATAAACGCCAGACTTGAATGGGACAGAGCGAAGTTTCTGTAACAAAAATTGCAATTTTGAGTTCTATGTTCAAGCATCTTTTCAGGGGTAAAATGTACAATGTTAATTTTAGAAAATGTATTTCCTAGTACCTGAATTGCCGTACATCCTGCCTTGGTTAGTAGCAGACGTATCTTGTGGCCCATGATTTTTATCTGCTTCATCAATTTCTTGTTTTAAATATTCTGTCCCATCTGGTTCGATGACAAGTTTGAAAGTTGTCTTCTTCATCTCATATAGGTTTTCTCTTCCTCTACGACAGAAGTAATAGATAATGTAGAACAGCAAATGCTTCTGGAGCTTCTTGGGGTCAGGCAGAGTTACATGATCATGATTAAAATGTTCAGAAATCCGTTCCATGTCAATAGAAGTGATCGGTGGATACGACTTTCTCACTCCCTTTCTTTGTTTTTTTGAGTGTACTGTGACCGCCTTAAACATCTCATTTGCTTGTACGAATGCTGCATCTTTAGGATTATCAATTCCTCTGCTACTTCTGAAATGTCTTGCAAGTGCAGATCTAATACACTTTAATGTCTGAACTGAATAATCATCCGATTTTGCAGGTTTGATTGCAGGATAAAAATCATAGAGTACTTTAGACAGTTCATTGACAGTCAGTTCGTCAACTTTTTTGATGTTGTTTTGCTGTAAATATTCTTTCAGTTGTCTCAATGCTCCTGCAGTGGCTTTTTGAGTACTAGCTTTATCTTTCTCTTCCAAAATTTGTAACTTTTCTTGCTCTGATTTTGCTTTAAATTGTCTTTTCTTAGCGAAAAATTCATTCGAGTTACTGTCAGCGTCCATTGTTGTTGTTCTAAATGACGTAAAATTGGGGAATCCCTTGGAGTCCCAAATAGCGAATAAACGATTTGTCTGCTCCGACCAAATATACATTTTTAACTCTTTTTAGCAGAGCTGTTCACAACAGCTATGCTATTTAATTGGAAAGGGGCAAGGACAAAGTCTCATGAAAAATGGG
>JBCAUG010013213.1:0-11035 GCA_038406175.1 Haplosyllis leylae
GATTCCCCGGGTATAGGTCGGCTACGCCGCGGTCGGTATGCCTCTTGCGTTCACGCAGGAGGACTTTCTTGTTTAAGTATTGGTTTACCTATCTTGGAATATTGCCTTTTCAGTTTTTTTGGTTTTTTCAAGAACACGACACTAAAGAGCATACGCGCCATGTATCATCATCGTTCACGATATCAATGCCCGATTAAGTGAGTCTTCAGCCTCATCCTTACAATAGTATAATAGTATTTCCAAAAGCTTAGCAGAATAGTGTCGTTTTTCATTATAATGTTAGGATTGTTACACAAGATAACTAAATGATATCATGAGCATCACTTTAGATGAGAGAAAATCACTTTATTCGCGCTCATGAAGCTGTAAATATGAAGGGGGACAGATGAAACAAGTCTCGACAAATTTCCGTAGATTGTTAGTACCTGCGTTATAGATCTACGTAGATCTATATTAAAATAAAACTTCACAAATTTGATCTGAAGTACCAACATAAACAAAATATACTCAAAGTTGTGCACATTTTTTCCAAGACCAACAGTAAACGGCCCAACAGATAATGGCCTAATTTCAGGCAAAAGGAGCGTATTGGAAAGCAAGAAACTAATAATGAATGCACAGAACAAAAAGTGCATCAATGTGTATGGAGGATCTGATAGATGGATTTAAATCCATCTGCATCTGAAAGTTGTGCACATTTTTTCCGAGACCAACAGCAAACGGCGCGACAGATAATGGCCTAATTTAAGGTAAAAGGAGCGTATTGGAGCGCAAGAAACTAATAATGAGTGCGCAGAACAAAAAGTGCATTATGTATGTAGGATCTGAGAGATGGATTTAAATCCATCTGCATCTGAATAATGACTGAATGAATGTGAGCCAAAAAATTTGGCTAAAGATATGAATAAATGTAAAAACTATGTGGCATATTTTGTATTTTTAAATGAGCCATTTTAAAGATTAACTTATCAAAAGGCACAGTAATCCTGGAAATTTAGGCACATGGTAGAAACTTCATTATTGCAAATATTTGTTATGCTTTACTAAAGCTGAACATTTTTGAGCAAATCTACAAATAAATGAGGATTTATTGGCATTAAGCAGAACACATTTAATATTTGGGATAAACATTGCAAAAGAAATTGAAAAAATATTTGCAAGAATCATTATTGTGCTCATTTAGGGCATTTTTTGTGAGCATACAAAGGTTTAAATTTTTTGCAATCACTTTAATGAGTCCAATCACGTTGTTTGCAATCCTTACCCTCATACAATCATCCCCCAGCGTAATCTACCATGGTTTCCAAGTATTCTGATTTTTAGTGTCTTAATCGAGTTTAACAAGTTTATGATACATTTTAAAATGGAAAAAACTTGATTGTGGTTCAAACAGGTTTCCAGGCTTTACTTCACAAATAATGGCGTTTGAGCCTAAATCAAGACAAAAGGGTTGGTTCACGAAACAAAACAGAACAAGCCACTTATCCTAATACACAAATAATGTGCATCGTCAGAGAATTAACATGGTTTTTGTACGCTAATGTATTGCCCAGGCAAAGGTTATCTATTGTTTCACTTGAATAATCAGCTTTATGAGAGTGATTTGATGGCAATATAAATGATTTGAGGTCTTCTCTTCCCGATAAACAAAACTTTCGCGTATTTCACAGTTTTTGCTTGACTTTCTTCTCGTACCTATGTGTTATGTGTGACAGTGGCTGGGAATCCTGTCTGATGATAGTTGAGGTTTTTGATTCCTTTTGTTATTCCGTGGAAAATGTGTTAAAGTAGAATTGCTGTTGGGAGTGTGTGCACTGATTCGACTATATCAAATTGTGAAGGAGCGCTAAGTAGTAAAACAGCCTTTGTCTTTTTCAAAAGGAACGAAACGTTCTTATGTGTGAATTGAATAACTTTGTTCACACAGCCATCACTAAAGCTGTTAATGTCTCTTACTTCTTAACTCTTTGTCACAGGTGACTTTGACTCTGACTAATGCATTTGGCAAATCTAACTTTGTGCTTTTACTCCTTGTGTAGTATGTGTACAGTGTCAGAGCTACCTTCTCAAAGGGATTTTATGCTAATCATTTCCATCCAATAATGTTGGCACCTCAGAGGAAGTGCTTCTTCATGGAAATTGCAAAGATAAATCATGACTGTCACTTTATTGAAAAAACATCACAATCCACTCGGTTACTATGCCTCCTGCTCTCCGCTAATTATTTTTGAAAGTGCCGGTAGTGACGCTGGCACAGTCGTTAAACTCAAGGGGATAATTTCATTATACATCCCCAATGCATTTGATATGTGTAATTTAACAAGGATTACGGACTCTTTACCTCGAAATTGAGTTTCTGTCAAAGTAGGGTGAAGCTGCAGTGCAGTCACACACCCACTGCCTCACTGCGATACCTGAGTTTGTTTGATAACTTGATGGATTGTAAATCCGCCAGTAATTTAATAAACAACTAAATGAAACATCTTGTAATTGCTGCGTATTTAATTGCAGTTTGCTTTGTAATTTAGATGTAAAGTGTTGTGAGTCATTAATAACAAAATTTGGCAGGTACAACAACTTGTAATATTTCTTCTCGAGAGGCACTTCGAGAAAGGAAATAATTTGACATCCAGACTGCAGATCAGGATCTCATTAGTGCTTCCAGTTTTATCGCGAGACCTTGTGCGTAAAAACAATCTGAATATGTCTACTTTATTGTGAGCTCTGCCTTGGCCAATTTAGTGCCATTGTGGTCTAAAGTACAAGTGTTACTCAAAACGAAACATATTCCACTTGTGAGTAGTTGAAGAAAGGTTTTGCTTGTGGAATGCGATTTAAGGCAGTGCTGAAACCACCAAAAGTGCATGTTGCTGAAGTAAGTTGATTACGAAGGTTACCGAGAAAACAACGATGAATAAATTATCTCTCTAGACCTTGGAAGTGGACTCTATGATAAATCATTTGATTTAGTCAGTAGTATTTATTCTGGAACTGGACAGTTTTGTTCATATAATAAAGCTACGTGAGTCTATTTGTATACTGTATTCCTGTGTACCTTATGGCCCCAAAAAGGTTAAACATCGCAATGAATACACTAATTGAAATAAAAAGAACCTTGTATTTGTTGCAACAACTGTCGTATGTGATAATAAACGAAATAAATAATGAAAAGGAGTTGTTGTTTAGGGGTTGAAGCTTATTGGAGACTTATTTTACTGTGATAAGCAGTAGCCAAAGAGCATTGCCTGACCCCAACATTCTCGACTCGGCAGAAAATCTTAGAGGAATCGCGACCATGTGTTTTCTTAAATGTTCTCAGGAAAGACATTAGGCCTTTTGTTGACAACACATCATGTGGTTTGAAAACACTTTAAACTTGAAATACTCCTTAGAGCTTTGAGAGATTACACTATCAAGCAACACCTTGCTTAAATCATATCACTGGTGTAGTAGTACGGGCTTAACGAAGCCTTGGGACTTCGGACGTAGGACTGCGTTAGTGTCTGCATTGAAACCCAGTTCAGAAGGGGGCAATGAATTGTCTTTTGGTAAAACTGGGGAAAAGTTATTTGATGAATGCTTGAATTAATCATATTACACCTCCCACAAAACTTGTTAGACGTCAAAATTTAACAATATACATTGTACATACTAGTTCGATATTTTCCATTAGTTCTATTCGATATGTTGCCGAACACCCTCTGAGAAGGAAAGCTGCTTCTTTCAGAATTTTTGATTACGGCCATGATAGTCTTTTCTACGAAGCCAGTGATCAGTCGGGGTTTTATTTGGGAGGTAACAATTTCCAAGCTATGTCTAGTTTTCCAAACTGGGATAAACTGAGTGTTTTTTTTTTCTACTATCTTTTTCGTTGCCGCTGCACAAAAGACTTTCACATTTCTTTTGTTAAAACAGTTTATAGTACGATCAAAAGCTTAGACCAAGTACATCTTCCTTTGTCAATGAAATTAATGTGAGACCAACAATTATCAGTACAAGACTAACTTTTGGATCTAATGATACAAACTATTTAAATAATTGACCTATTATGTCCAAAAATCATTAATGGTCATTATTTTTGAAGAACTGGACTTTTCAAAGCAAAAAGTTAAAAAAAAACAAACAAAAAAAACCCGTCAAAATATTACAAAAGCATAGTTGGTCTTACCTGTGAACCAGTGATTCTAATATATCTCGGCGTATTAAGGAGGAATTACAAACTTCTATCCAAATTACAACTCGCAGAATTGGAAATCCTTCGCTCAACAGCTTCGTTTATGCGTTGAGTCTTGTTACGTTGATGCAGTTTTGAAAGGGCACGTGTAGGATCTTCCAGCTTTGGCTTCCCCAACCAGTGAGACAAAGTTGCCTTACAAGTTGTAGCAGAATATATTCAAGAGGAGGAGACAGTGAGGGTGGGGCAAGGGAGGCAACAAGTTATTCGCAGCTTTCAAATCAATATTGTCTTTTGGCTTTTACAATGGAAAAGTCATTTCCCCAAACCTTGCTTCATTTCACCCAATCCTACGTACCACTAAAACGAGACTGGAGAAACCAAGTCACATAAAATGACGTCTGTTCAGCCAACCAACTTAACCAGTTCAATTGAGTGGGAGCTGAGATCAGAATAAGCCTAAATCTTTCAAAGAACATATAAAGTGAAATAAACAAAGTCTGTCACATCTACTTAAAGGTTACACAGATGTGAGACTTTTATTTGGAGTGACAAGAATTTTCAAGAAAATACCACTCAATCCCTGCCGCTTCTTTTACAGAGGACTAAGCATCTACGCTTTCTGATAACTGTGGTATAATTTTGTTGTTATCCTTCGCTGATTATTTTAATGTGATTAAATTGAAACTCAAATTCTGGGGTAAATGTGCCTCAATTTATATTTTGATAGCACCCACTCAAGCTTTTGTACCAATTGTAGGGCATCAAAATAAAAAAAGATGTACAAACTAATTTATCCTGGATCATCTCTGTGTTTTTCCTCTTAGGAACAAATAGATAGGTGGGGGATTAATCGGAGGGGATCGCAAATGTTGTTCAGGTACACTGATACACCCATGCAAAATGAGGAACATGATTGCAGATAAACTTGTTAAACTTGAAGAAATTGACTTGATCTGAAATCCTCTACATATGGGACGGTCGGAGCGGTTGATGCCTGTGGTGTTCTTTGATTGTCTTTTTAAAAACGGGTGGACACTTTTGAATAGGGCTGCTGCAGTGGCCCTTATTAACTGGTACTAAGAGAAACACAAGCTGATGGCACCAGGTCCTGTGCTAGATAATGTCAACTACTCATGGAATGGGGAGGCAATGACCTCCCACAATGGGACAATCTGTTTGACAATGTTTTTTGCACACTTCCAGAATGCCCAAGGAAAGGTGGAACAGACCAACAAGCCTGAAGTGGTCAAAAGTACATTCATGGATCTGTTATCTGAACCTGTGATCCATAATGTGTGTTGTCCAGGGCATTGTCTCCTTTTCTAATAGTGGCACAGTCCCCGAATTAATAAAAACATGTGACATTTAGTACACAAGATAACTTTTCTTGGATGTGGTAATCCAGCTAACAGTGGTGCCACATATGGTTCAGCCCATTACATCAGCGTTCTTTTATGTGGTCACTTCCACAGTGTAGAAATATTTTGGAGGATTGATTGGTCCTTTACAAAGGATTATTTTGCTCTCTTGACAATTTTTAGACTATGGTGTTTAAGTCCTGTTCAGTCAATTTAATAGTGATCACATGGAATTATTTAAACAAGATGACTCTTCGAACTGGTATCACAGTGGTAAAGAAAATCACTCAAATGTCTGAAACAACTTACAAGGCAAATTCTGTTGTGGTATAGATATATTTGTCTTTAATTTATGAAAAGTACTGGAACTTTGTTTTTAACGGCACGGACAAATTCAACCAAAATACACGAAATGTCTGTTATGTTGAGAAAAAGTACTGAAATTGTCCGGTGTTGGCTAGAGTGCCAGGTGGGTAATAAAATTCTTCTGCAATAATGACTAACGGCACGGACAAATTTAACTAAAATACACGAAATGTCTGTAATGTTGAGAAAAAGTACTGAAATTGTCCGGTGTTGGCTAGAGTGCAAGATGGGTAATAAAATTCTTCTGGAATAATGACTTTGAAAATTTCCTATGATCTTGTTTGAGGCTACAAGCTTAATTTTAATGTGTAAAATAATGTCAGAAATCTGTTTTTGAAAAAAAGCGAAGCCATGACATATGATGATGAATCTCCAAAGTACTCCTATGGTCCTGTATTAAAAGAAACATACTCCTCCTTTAGTTCAGGAACTGTGTGATTTATGATTTACAGCCTTGTACATTTACAGGATTTGGAGTGAAGAAGGAGTAGGTTTCCTTTGATCCAAGACCACGAGAAAGATTTTGGACATTCATATTAACTTTACACGATAGCATGTTGAAAGCACATGGTTTCTTTAAAGATTTCTTAAATTTTTGCATTAGTAATTTTACCAAGATAATTTCTCTCCTTGGTTGTTTTTCTCCAAGACGAACTTTGAAATGTTTGGATGGAGACTTGTCACAATGTTACTTAACCTTCTGTGCCATCCTTCCAGATTGATCCTTTTACCGTTTATTGACATGTTGATCATTCAATAATTTGTGATGGGATTTATTACTCTTCAAATATATTGTTTCTCAATTCTCAATTTCATCACCCAAGTTGACAGTATTAGGGTAAAACAAGAAATAGAATTTATTTTGGAAAAATTTGAAATGTAGCATATTTTCTATTATATTTATGACTTCCTGTACCTCATGTAGCATCTCATCTGCCTCCATGTCTTTGTCTTCCTTGTCAATATCAACCTGTGCCTTGTTTATTCAGTAGAGTAGACATTCTTGAAGGCATTTCAGTTGAGTGAGTTAACAGTTACGGGTGAAATTTCTACATGAAAACTGGAATCTGTTACTACTTTCATTGTACACACCTTATACTATAGCGATTGCTAATTTGTCATCGACAATTTAAGACACTTCCGTTAGGAATTTTTGTGTCAGATTTGGACCTCAGACACCTTAAGACACAAAAAATAATGAATTTCAATTTGGTACTTGGTTCCATATATGTGTATCATCTCCATTGCTCTGATGTGGACAAGTTTTCATCTGCTTTGTTTTGTACAGTTTTTCTTTCGTTATGAGTTACATACAAAATTAGACCCTTCAAAAGAATAGTGGCTTGTTTGATAGCTTTCATGTGTTGGAAATTTCAAATGAGATACCATTTTTCTTGTAAAAAGCACATTCGCTACCGACGGGTAATGAAGTGCAGTAAACTACAAAATTAAGTTAAAAATACGTATATATTTGACGAGAATGAATCTGTACCATGTAGAAATGTTTACTTTTTAAGGTAAAAAAATTATTAATTTCTGGAATGGCTTGTCGAGTTTCAGCTGTGAAGTTGTCTAAAATTTAAATGTAAAGTGTCAAGAGAACTTTGGGTAGACACAAAAAATATCGACCTCTTGTTTTGAACAAGATTTTCTTTCTGTGGCAAGGTTATGTAGAATTATGTAATTTTCGGATATTTCATTTACTGTACAAGTTCAGAAAACTCAATGTAAAAATAATAATAGTGGGTGTTTATGCTTGTTGTTATTTCCATACATCTAACGCTTCACATCTGAAGCAAGGTAACACTATGCCAAGAAAATATTTTCACTGAGACGATTCCTGGTGCACCCAGATATTTAGAAACAGGATTTTTAGATTTCAATACAGGAAAGGGTTTATCCGCACATCGAACATCCTGTCCCCTCCTATTTTCAGTTACACAGCTTCCTGCAAGAGAGCATCTGTGCTCTAATTCATATGGAATGGTTATTTCATTTTAGATCTACATCAAAGAAGATATTTCAAGGAAAATTTTTCAAGAAATTTACATCTTATGATGATAATCTTCATTTGGTTGCTTACGAAAGTGGCCAATGGTTCCCAATCACGATGAGGAAGACTATATTTTTTTGTACATAAATTTCTCACAACAGGAAGGAATGTATCTGTAAATACTGCTCAACAAGGAAGATATGACATTGCAGATTGCTATAATGCTTATTTATCATTTGGAGTTTTTCAGCACATATTTTTGTACCCACGGGTTCAGCGAAGTAACAGAAGAGTTTGAACAAAACCGTAAAAGATCTGTAGATCTAATGTAAAAATGTAGCTAGTCCAACAACATGTCCAAAAGTGAGATGTGACCTAATTCTATTACAACACCTCTTGTTTGAGAATAATCTTGATTACCAGACACGGACATGACTGTAGTTTTATCTTTCAACACAATATTTATTGGAAAGTGATAACCAGCATGCATTTTTAAAGCAAATAAGAGATTATTTCTGAGTGGCTTGGAAAACCAATGGTGGGATAATGAAGTATTATTGATATTTCATTACCTTTAATCACTAATCTCCACAGTCAGCTGGGGGAATGGAACACTTTTCTAAAAAACCTCATCCCTCTACTTATGGTGTCGAAAAGCCACGAATATTTCGTTTATTATTCGTCTATTTTAAGACATTTTGACATGAAATCTGATTTCATTTCACCGACAAAAATGATCATTTATAAAGACAATGTTATAGAAAATGATCAGCGGAGAAATGCGTTTAGTGATCACCACCAGAAATGACAATTCAAATTAGCTCAGTCAACTCAGAAAAGCCACTGATGGATACACGTATATTTCTTCAATCAACAATTTTTAATCAGAGAATGCTTTTCAAGTTTAATTGTGAATACGTTCCGGTACGTGGTGGTCACGCAAGGCGTTTATGCATTGATTTCTTTCCTTGCTTCATTCTTTTAGATAAAAAAACATTTTAGATTTCGCCCAGAAAAGAGATTCACTATTTGAGTTCTTTGAACAAATACATGTCAGGATGTTGTTTCTTTCAAATTTACCTCCGGAATTTGATTGTATTGATGTTTTGTACTTTTCCTGTATGAGTAAATAAAAACTTCACTGAAGAAAGTAAACAAAGTATCCGTATCTAATTTCGTATTTGATCTCTGTGAATCACACATTTAGCACAGTTTGACTTGAAAACGTGGTCTTGTTTAAGTTGTATAGTATGTTGTTGATGGCCTTACTGTTCAGATGTTAAAATAACACTTGATAGGCAATTTCCAGGGGTTATCATTAGACATGATGCAGATTAACTTTACAGGTATCTAAGCTGGCTCTTCCGTGAATCGTCTAAGTGGTTATTGCTTCTGCAAATGGAAATAACCTTCTCCATCTTTTGTAATAAACTGATCGTTATTTTGGTGGGAAAATAATGTTCATAAATTATTTACACTACATAAAAAGTGAATGGCCAATCATTAACACATTTTTTTCCTTTTGAGTTTTTATGATGTTGAGACTAAACACAAATAAAGGATGAAAACCAGACACTTTGGCAGTACAAATCTCTGCCTCCCAACGTCCATTCTACTCGGAATGTTTCCCTTAGTCCAGATTGTTTGTAATAGATTTGGCGATGATGCTCGACGAGTTACAAATTTGAATCATATCTTTATTTCACATTTGTCATGTTGCTACTTCCTGTATAGCGTCATCAATTGTGCCGTATGTGGGTTCTCATAGGGGGGGGGGGGCATTTTTTTCTCTTTGTGGTATGGCTTGCGCAATCCTTGTTCAGTGTACCACTCTGTACTTCTTACAATTCCAGATTTGAGTCATGGTTTTAAAATTTGAGCTTGAGTCTTAGTTTGAGTCATGACTCAAACTTAAAATATCAATATTTTTGCAAGTTTCATTAATTATTAATAAAGTTTATGAAATATATGTGTATGTTTTCTTTGTAAACCCCCAAATAACAGAAATATAAGCTAAAACAGCAAAAGTTGTTTTTGAGTCATGATTTGAGTTAAAAAACATCCAGTAGGCAACAAAAAATGTCCAGTATGCAACAAAAAACATCCAGTATACAACAAATAACCATCACTCATTAACAATGACTCAAACTCAAAATCATAGTCGGGTACCTCTCATCTGGGCTGGAAGCTTCCGGTGAAGAAACGGGACATTGATCTTAGTAGGGTGCGAATGAAATCAAAATACTCAGTCTCATGAAAATGGTCACTTACTTTGGACAATGGTGATTTACAGGGAATGAATATACAATGACATGACTCTGAGAAAGTTAATTCCTCTCAACCATTTGAATAAAAATATACAAGATGCCACCCGATGGCAAGAAGCAATTACCTAGAAAAGTCAATAAACATGTACATTAAATGAATTGAGATAATTCTGAAGTGGTACGCATTGTCCTTAGAAGGGAGCTTGTATAGTGGCTACTGAAATTCACAGAGAAGTTTTTAAATTATGGCTTATTCACATGCACAGAGACCTCCCCCGGGGACGGGGACCTGTCCCAGAAATGGCTACAGTAACCATTTAGGGACGGGGATCTGTATAACTCTAGGCATAGATCAATCCGGGGAAATCCCTCGGGAGAGGGCCCAGAATCCATACCCGTCTCCGTGTATAGACCAACGAAAATTACTGTAGAAATTTATTTCAAAAGCTAGATATACAAAGTAGATAGATACAACATCGAAGTTATAAATGAACCATCAACTTTGACTGAAGAAATGAATGTTTTCATATTTGTATATTCAGTTGATTTCTTGAATATTGGCGAAATCATCTGATTACTTTGATCAAATTTAACCCTTCGTGCGCCGGTCGAGACTTCAGTCTCATTATGATAAAAGCCAACACCACCGCTCAACACACTCAAACCCAAGCACATCACACCACAGACACTAGTCTGCTGCTGTTGCACAGTAGCTGAACTGTTTTAGAATCAATAAACCTAATTCGAGTCGTGCTTAGCTTTTTGCAACTATGTAACTCTATAATCTACTGTTCACTGCAAACTAACATTCCTGACCCTATTGCTCATAAATACATCTACATATACTTCCTATCACCGATATTTACACTCAACT
>JBCAUG010013224.1:0-11035 GCA_038406175.1 Haplosyllis leylae
GGACTTTGGGTTTTTAGCAGTTTTAGGCTTAGCAACAAAGTTTGGACTTGAACATCAGCTACCATCAATCCCCCCCCCCCCTCTCCACTGGGACTTTGGGTTTTTAGCAGTTTTAGGCTTAGCAACAAAGTTTGGATTGGTTTTCAGCAGATTTGGACTCACCATCAAAAGTTGGAAGTTGAAAATTTTTTGACCCCTCCCCCCCCCCCCTCCACCGGAACTTTGGGTAGTGAGGTGTGTGGAGCATCTTGCGGAGACTATACCTTTGACCGCGTACGGTCAATATTCTCTTTCAGTAAAGTATACATATACTCATGATTCTATGTGGTGTCTAGATATTCGTCTTCAACAGTGAAATTTCACCAGCAATAGTCTTTTTAGATTTGGAAAAGGTTTTGTCGTAATTTCCAAAGGATTGAAAGGGAGAATCTGTCACAACCGTTTAGCTGATATTCATCAGCGTGTTTCCAGGAGATCTGAGATTTGAATGTGAGATTGGGCAGTGGCTGGATCAACCAAAATAAAAAAATAAAGATCTCATGTTTCCGATCTTGCCATCCAATTTCTGGATCCACTACTGACAGGCGAAACGCTTGTATCAGACGAAGCAGAAATGTTTCATTATGTGATTGGAGCGAGTGGTAGCAAGTGTAAAGTAGATGACACTAAAAGGTATTCTGAAAGGTGCAATGAATGTTTTATCGAGTGTTTGCTTTAATTTAGATAGAAACAATTACTTCCGTTCTTTGCAAATAGTGTGTACCATTCAGAAGTTATCACCAAATAGCATTGTGAATTAGTATTCGTGCAAATGATTGGACAGCCTAAAGAGCGATCATTGCTAAACTAAACTGTAAATGACACAGTTAAATATGAAATTCTATTCATTGGTCACATCCGGAATGATGTATTTGTGTAACATTATATCTGTTTCATAAAAATTAAAGTCTTATCATTTGTATTATTTGGAAAATACGTAGGCCACTTTGAAATCATAATTCCTGAAGAGTTAAATATTGAACACTCGCACTCCAACCGAATAGAGTGACGAGCTAAAGTAGCACAGGATATCATGTCGAAGAGTCGTTGAAAATGTTTGAACTGTCTTGCGCGGTGCCAACACACACAAAGAATTGGAGTTTAGTTAATGCAAGGTGATGACACAACAGCACAACAACTGTGAAGCAAAATCTTAAACGGTTAAAGAGGCAAACTATTTTCTCTAACCCCTTTTCAGAGTGTTTCCAGCAGGTCTACTGCAACTTCCTGAAACTGTGTGCAATTTCTATTGGCCAGGTGATTTGGTCAATTTGGCTACAACAGTGGCACCCAGGAGATGAATTGAAATGAATGGGATGCTAGATTTAACTTCACCTGACAGGAGCTCTATGTGCTTTGCATACATTTACCCACTTTTCTGTGGCTCTCTCTTTGCACAGTGAGAATGCATAACAATCGCACACATAACAAACCACTGGGCTCAGGTAGTTAGCAAACATGGATCCTGGGAACCAATACATTATTTAGCACCATAGGTAGTACTGAAATTTCCCGGGTCAAATCCTTTTGAAGAGACCATTAAAATTACAAAGTCTCCGATTTGACGGACACATACTTAATTTATGACAGTGATGATCACGTACGTTGGTTTCAACGCTTAAAATTCCTGTTGTGATATTTACGAAACAAATAAAATTTACTAAAAAATATAAGATTTTGAGTGTGTCCATCTGTCCATCTATGTATCTGTCAGCACGATAGAGTTCCAGTTCTAATGAATCTCAATACTTAAATACTTGGTCAAACGTCTACTCATTAGATGCAGAAGATGTTTCTAAGACTTGATCAAATACTAAAAGGCGAAGTTTAATGAAGTTCTCCTTTTTCTTCTTAATCTACCCACGATAATTTTTTCTTGATATCTAACCTTGAAATCTCAAGCACGAATATTTTGCTTATTATCAGGTGCAGAACGCTGTGAAGAGATCGACGGAAAGTTCTTCCTCATCTGGCAGCTCCAGCTAAGGTAACATTGATTGTCTTGTGTAGTTGAGACACTGTCCAACGTGGCAGCACCTTACAGACCACAGCTTGGTACGGGGGCAAGTATCAAAAAGGGCGTATACCTGCCACCTTTCAAAAACATTTTGAATTTTCTTTACCTTTTTTCACACTGATTTATCAAACGTTTCCTCAGAATTTATCACAATAAATTTTTGTCTTGTAAATGAATTCACAAGGAAATGTATGTAGATTCTACGTTGCAAATACAGTCTAGTCATGTGTACAAGCATACCCATCTTAGTATGTCGCCGCTTACTACAACTGTCGGACATTAGAAATAAAACAAGGTCTGTACTAAGTAGCTGCCACTACACAGTGAAACAGGTGAAGAACTCTGAATGAATGACACATGAGGACGTAGTAAAAACGTAGGTCTGGATGCTTACAAGCAAGCCGGCACGCAGTTGAAAAAGATCCAGGTCAGATGCCAAGCGCAGTCCAGGACGAGGGCAGAAAAATCCATAGAGTTAACTCACATTCCGTACTTTTCCAATCTTTCCAAAAACTTCTTACTTTTTATGACTCTTTCACGTTTATACTGATTATGCTAAAATACTTGCACCCCAACTTTCTACTCTGCTTGTCCTCACTAACTATCTATAGCCTTTCTGCTTAATTGCTTTTTTTCCTTTGTTGGAAAATACTTGTATCAAATCATTCTACCGGAATTTCTATTCGGCTAAACTTCATATGTAGAAATGTCAGTGTATTGGAATCAACTTCTGTGTTTCATTAAAATTTCCTTTAGTGTCAAAAATTTTACTTCAAATGCCAACATAAAATTGTGAGATTGTGGTACAGTTATAAAATGTTAAATATCACTATTGTGATTTCACTCAGCCCGAAACCATGTTCTGATGATCTTTTTACTTTCTCATTTTAGTTGATCAAAGTATTTTTTATATGTTAATATATTTTCAAAGTGAAAAACAATTAAAGAGTTGCAGAGATAGTTTAAATTTTTAGGAAAACGTTGAGAATAAATAAGTTAACAATTTTAACGGCCCACGTTTGCGGTGAGTGTTATTTTTCTCATGTACGTTCATAATTTTAGTTTAAGAATCCCCTCCCCTTGTCGGAATATAAAGATGGGAAACATTAAATGATTGGTCTTCCAGTCCCCCCCCTCCCTCCTCCCGCTCCTGACGTCTCCTCTCCTCCCGCTGAGCTACGACATCATCGGCCGGAAGTCCAGATCGCATCGGCTCATTCCTTTCACCTCGTCGCAAACACCTTTATCTTCGTCATTCTTTACACAGCTTCCAACTCGGTATCGATCTTGCCCTGTTTTTTTTTGTCTCGGAAGGAAGGTAGATACCTCGTGTCCGCACTGACCTCCCTTTCCCTTCTCTGTGGCTATTATGTAACTCTATCATATCCCTCCTTTTTCCCTCGTTTTCTGAACAATACAGTTCTTTTTACCTGCAAAGGTGAGATTGTCGATTCCAATGTGCTTAATAGGCTTCATATTGCTTTCACGACTCGAGCTGCGCCATCAAAGTGAATTTTAAACCCATTGATTTTTCGTTTGTTGTGATGTGTGCGAGAGAAAGTTTTGTCTGACTTGGTGTAATACCAGTTCAGGCCTGAAGCCAGAGGGACTGGTAAGGTAGAATCTAGTCGAGGCTAGTTAGATGAAATCACTTGTTAGTTTTGGGTGTACTGTTTAGTAAAACCCAATATATAATTAGCACAAAAAGAGAACTTACCCAAGACTGAGGTAAATAGATCATTATTCACCCTTCATAACTCGGAAATTTTGGTTTGCCAGTCACTCAGGGAAAGTTCAGGATATATTTTCGTTATCACAGCCAGGACAGAGTTAAATTAATCTTTTTTATTTTCAAGATACTCATATTCACAAGTTGATACTCTTTCGATGAAAGACGCAATATTCCATACAAGTTTCACCGCTGTTTTGCAACTACGGATATCCATTCCTAGTGCTCAATTAAAGAAAAATGCGTCTTGTTTTACCACAAAATGTTATCGCCAAAAATGACTACTTCTGAAAAACTTCACGTGTATGATATGATCACATTGGCGGATCTAAGGATCTAAGGGGGGCGCCCTCTGGGCCAATTTATTTCATTTCCATGCAGTTTTTGGGGAACATTTGGCCAAATAATAAGTTGGCGCCCCCATTTTGGTGGTTGGCTCCTCCCCCTCTGGAAATCCTGGATCCGCCACTGGATCAGTTTGGAATCATTTTGTGTTTGCGTGTGCAGAGGGAACTCGACTTGAAATTCTTTGCAACAAAACGGCCCTTGCGGTTTGTTGCGATGTAGTGGGCGGGCCTTGGGTGAGATAAAATAAAACGGCAGAAGACGAAGGGAAAGAGACGTATACGGCTGAAGACAATTGATGGGAAAGGTGAAGTTTCCTTCTCCCCAGGTAAAGCAGTGGAGAGCGAGGTGGTTACTCAGGGGGTGAACTCTCCGCATTTTGTGTCGCATTTCCAGATGTGTTAGTCTAAAGTCAATCATATGAAGTTAATTTTTCTTTTAGTAACAACTTTTGGCGTGGTCCTTGTTCAGTAATCTTGAAAATTAATTTTTCATCGCTATATTCGAAAAACAATATTCCAAACACTTTTTATGGACATCTTACTAGAATGATTTTCGATCCTAATTCTGAAAAATAAATCTTCTTACAAAAATTAATTTGAAGAAAAGAACATCCATTAGCACCAGATACACTGTGCTCCGTAATGACGATAGACTATCCCCCTTCCATGATTATATCACAAAACGTTATCGCGAGACATTGCAACCCCCCATCTCCTAATACACCAAGGGTTTTAGCTTGCATAAAGTATACCCAAAGCTTTCAAAGTGATCCGGGTTTCACTCATCTTTGATAAAGGAAGACGCTGGATATTGAACCTTTTAAAGTGAAAAAACTGCCCGACCATTGCCGTATATCTGACAATCTTCAGATGGAAAGAAGATCCCTCAAAAAGACTTGGAAACTTCAAGTAAAAACTTTCTTCAAAAGCTGGGCACCATTACAGCGATATACCTTGCGTATGGATTAAGGTAAAATACCGGATTTTTGCATCTAGAGTTTTCTTACATTCCCTTGTGTCTTTCTCAGAGGCAATGTACTTGCAAAGGGCATCGGTCTTGCTGCTTACACTTGTTGATCCCGAAGACATTAACATGAAGGAACAGGTAACTTCTTTCCTTTTGGAGACCATCCTGTAGCAGTACGGAAGGTGAGGCGCACTGGGCCAGCGATAGTACGTCTTTGCAGAACAATGATGTACATACCTTACAAAAAGAACAAGTTTTAGAAATAAGTTTCACAAAACTGGCTCAATTTGTACAATAATTGGAGGAAAAATCTGGGCTATGACCTCTTCTAAGGACACAGCATCTCAAGATTCTTTTGTTTAAGGCTGAAAATAATCGGTTCACCTCGTTTTTTTACCTTTATTTGAAAAGAAGTCAAAGGACGATGTCACCTATTCTTTCCACAGTCTTTTCCGAATACATATTTCCGCTAACTTTAAGTCTTTACAGTTTTTTCAAACATATGAAAACTTAGATGGCCACCACTTATTTCTGTTTCAAAGAACCGAGCTTTGAAGTCTGAAACTACTGTCTTCGATGGCAAATCTGACATCATAGCCGTTATAGCAACCAATTCCAAGATAGTTTTCAGTCTTTTAATGTGCACAGAGTTTTTCCCACTAAATGAAATACGATGTAATTGAATAAGGCAATCTGAATGAACTAACTAAACTCGGTTATATTTAACGAGATAAAAGCAGCGCAAACTGGGCGTGTTTTCGCCGTAATGGTTCTTATGAAAGGCCTGGTGGCTTCTTGCTCATTGATTACTATATGATCTCATCTTCACGAGTTCACTTGTTAATAACACGTCGTTCTCCCTGTCCTTTTACAATATATGAACATTTACAAGGAGCTTTTTGTCAAGGATTCAAATTTTTAATACCTAAAAAAATTGTTTTGCATTTTTTCTTCCTGTCCTGTGCAGAGTCTGTTTAAAGCATAATAGTCAGGAATCTACCAGTGTTGTTCCCCTTACGATTTTGTCAACAGGATTTTTTGGAAAAAAATGCTCAATGCATTTAATTTCACAATGAAACTGGCTGGCTGGCTTGAAATAATTAACACTACTTTTTGTTTTAAATCCGAGCCTTCATGGCTTACCCTTCTTGGAAAAAGTTTGGAATTAAGGAGGGAAAAGAACCTCCTTTTATTCTGGATGATATTTGGCCTTTGTTCAGATATTCCTTTTTATCCAAAAGAACCTCAGAAGAAGTAAAATCAGTAGCAGTAACTGGCTATTACTAGCATAATGAAAACTTTTCAAATTTTGCATGGGGCCTAGTATTCTTTCGTAACAGTAGGAAAGTCTTAATGGGCTTTGTTAATGAAGAGATCACTGGGTGTATCGATTTCACTATCACTCACATGAGGCCTTTACTTGAAAAATTTCTTCTTCACTATGTGACAGGATAATGTCGTTTCTTAATTAATAAAGGAAACTGAGAAAAACGTCTTTCTCTAAATGTCAAGTTCTTATCCAAGTTTTTCCTTAGCAAAACGATTGCCATGTATTACCTTCGATTATTGTGGACATTTTTCTGAGACATTAGGGTTAGTGAATGATGTCTGAAAGGAAAATGTGTTCATCTGAAAAGCAGATGTCAAAATAGAAGATTCAACGAGTGCAAAGCTCAAGAGGAAAGAGACGCAAATGGAAAACGTTTTTGAAATTAAAAACGCTGTTTTCACTAGCGTATGAGATAAGATTCTAGATCAATTTGAGTGAAGAAGCTGTGAAAGATTTTGACGTTATCTGCGCCCTTTTATTCGCATTTTCAGAATAAAAGAAAAATGTATTACTCTATGTACAGCATCGTGCCAAACAAAACCCAATTTTCATTTCGGGTTTCTGTCTTACACACACCAATCGTGTAAACGAGAGACTATTTTCTCCTAACTTATTGTAAGGTAAATTGTAAGTGAACGTTAAAGACGGTTCGAAAAATGGGGAAAGCCGTGGGAGAATTACTAATAATATCTGGAACTTTGGTACCGAAAGGAAACATTTTCCAATGGTTTGTAGCAAAAGACTCTGCTTTTGATTTCTTTCTAATCTTCGCCTGTAAAAGCCGTAATTTTCTCGACAGAAGAGGATTATAATACTGTCCCTGCAACCACTGCCACCACTCACAAGTCAGTACCAGACATCACTGGACTTTGGTAACAAAGCTGGTTGGAGGCTGAGTTGGGTGAACCGGTACATTCTTTCATCTTTTGTCCATTTCATTTTGCTAATTGAGTGATGAAACAAGGTCAGATTCACACAATTTTAGGCTATTGTGTTGTAACCGACTGCGGATCACAAATCACTATCTTCGCACATCAACTGATGTGCTTTTCAGTATCTAATATCACAAGGGAAATAAGCTATGGCTGGTCCAGTGCTATACGAATTACTACTCTTGATGATGAAGCACCATTCCTCATGAAAGTACTTCACATCAATGGCTTGTAAATCATGTATTTGAAAGAAACATACTTAATCCAGAAATAATCATCGAACTTTTTAAGAGTACCTGGGAAATATCGCCAACCAAACAGCGACATTCATCATATTAATACACGAAAAGTAGTGGCCAAAGCTTTCAAATTTTATTTCTTACAACAAGACTGCCCGAGTTCCGATGCAGGAAGAGTATTGAAAAGTAAAAACTACTTTTGTTTATGAGCTATAGACTACCAAAAGAACGTTTTTAAAGAACGTGCAAGAAAACTATGTCCGATTATCCAAAAACAAGTTTTGAAGTGGTGGAGAATTCAGAAATATCTCAATTCCCTTTTGAGAAACTTCACCGAGTGCAACGAACTGTTAAACATAGAAAGCTTAACAAAGTGTAAAGCACTTAACATATTCATAGCACAACACCTTTTCAAATCTGGGAAATGTGAAAAAAAGCAATTTTTGGCTTCATGGATTTAAATAAGCGTTAATTTAGAAACAGAAAACCTGCAACATGAATAGCAGGAAGTCTAATACATGAAACGTTAAAATTCCCCCCAGCTTTTCATTTCAAATCCGATGTAGTCCACAAAAGTATAATTATTAATATGCCTGGGGAACGTAAATGTGCAAGGGAACATTTTCTCATATTAAAAAGCTGTCATAGTCAAAGTGAATCACCAGGTCACTAAGAACGAAGCAAGTGAGAATATTGTATGAAATTAAAAAAGAAACTCGAAGTGATGTCATTTTGTGTGAATTTAAGTTGTAAATGATCCCTTTAGCGCTGATGTCTATTTAGCATAAAATAACTTTCGTGGTACCTGTAGACGGTAAAGTCAACAGTTGGTTTTTTAATTTGGATGGGGGCTCGGAATACTGATCGCACTGGCCCAATGTCACAACTTACACCAAAGATGGAAATTTTAATTTGGTTGTCAGGTCTGAGTCAGGTCTCTTACTCGATAAAAGTGTCATCTCACAGATGCAATGCTATTCAATATTTAATAAAGACCTAAACAGTTTAGTCAACACTTTCACTTTACCACCTTGTGTGAGTACCAAGACCAACAGTTTGGCTATAAACAGTTTATGGCGTCGTTGAAAATTGTTTTTGCCTGGATAGCTCTAGTTGGCCCTGGATTTTTATTCCACAAGAAGCACAAAATGATATTACTATCCAATTTTTATGATTCTGTGTGTATGACAATGGTAGGCAACACTAAACTGCAAGTTTTGTTTCACATCCTTTCTGAGTAAAACTTTAAACATAACACAGTAGATTAGCGTAACTTCACAAACGTAACGAACAAAAAGGGTTTTAAAATTCCTGTGCTTTTGTGGATGAATTAGAAAATGCAGCTTGTGTCTTTGTTAGATGACTTTAAAGTGAAGCATGCAATAAGTCTTCATTGCTTGTTGTTGGTACCAGGGTTCCAGGTCCTCAAAAACGAAGCTATTGAGAGTCCAATTCAAAGTATCACACGGAATGCCTGTGTATCTGCAGCGCTAAGTCCCACAACCCCCAGTGTCTGTTATTCTACCCCGGATCCCAACACAATCGTCAGAACCCCAACGGATGAAAAATAGATGGATATTTCTGTGATAAATAAGCCCTGGATCATTATCTTTTATTTCATTCGATTGTTTCCCTGTTCATTGCCCCCCTTATGTCAGAACCTGAGTCAGACTCGGGAAAGAAACTCATAAAGCTTAATTTAATAGCAGAAATATCAGTCTGTGTCATCTTGCTTTATCGCTTTCGCTAGCTTTTTCTCTTTAAGGATGCTATTTGCCACCGCGTATTTTGACATGCAAAGTGAAAAAGTCATTCTTTCAGTCTTTTGTATCCCACGCATCGAATTTACGTAAATTAAATATGAAAACATTGAGAATTTATCAAGAGTGGTATTTAAAGCATGTGTATATGTCGGGTATAAATTAAGGAAATGAAGAAATACTGAACGACGGGCACAAAAAGCATGTTCAGAATGGCTGTTGAACCAGGAAAAGTAGCGTATAAATGAGAGGTACAAATTGATCCATACTTGTTACAGCCCGCACCGAAGGATGGGGAAGGTAATGTTTTTAAGTCTGTCCACGGGGCGATGGGTACTCAGCCAACTTGTATGGGGGAGGGGGTATTCAGCCCATGTGTACTGGGGAGGAGAGGGGGTAATCAGCTGACTTGTATTGGGGTGGGGGGAGTACTCAGCCCACTTGTATGGGGGTACTCAACCAACTAGTACAGGGGTACTCAACTGACTTGTACGGGGGTACTCAGCCAGGGGGGGTGCTCAGCTGGGGACACTCAACTGGGGTACCAGCCAGCCTGGGGTACCCCCCCCCCCCCCAGATATATGCAGTTGGCGGCGGTATGCCTCTTGCCTTCACGTAGGAGGACTTTCTTGTTCTTGAGAAGTTCAATCTTATGAATAGTTGGTTTTTTGCTATTTTAGGCTGAAGCATAGAATTTTTGGTCATCTGTCTTAACCCTTTCAGTATCGGATATTTTGTTGATTACCCACTGCAAAAATAGAATTGGTGTATGTACCATCCGTCGTGAGATATTAATCAACAAAGTTTTGATATGTTTAATAACACGCAGGGCCACACATAAAGTGTGGCCTTGAACTCCATATCAAATGTTGATCGAATTCAAATAATTATTGGTCAAAATAATGGTCAAATTATGGCAGATATCTGTGTGGCTTTTGACACATTGTATCTGACATTTATTATGTTATTTGACACATATGTGATAGAGGTTTACAAAAATATATCACACGACTATTTTAACCATTATTGATCTAAAAATGACATTGCATCTTTGACCCAATTGGTGGCACATGCAAAATGACGTCATGGCAGCATTCTGTGTAAACAAATTCCGATGATTGTAGGTTAAAGTAGGCCTAATTATCATAAAACTGCCAAAGGCTTGGGACAGGATGTTACGAAACCCCCGATTCAACCACTAAGATGACTCTAACGAGCCACCAATAACAAATCAGTAAAGTCTGCATGAGAATGAGAAGTCGATGCTACGCTCATTTCAAACTGTTTCCTCAATAAAATTAGAAAAGTTATGGTCTTAGAGGAACTCTTCACTTACCACTTGATAGTTTCAAACTTCAGCTTCAATTACTAAAGTGAAGCCTACGAGTCTTTCTGGAGTGCCACTACGAGAGATTTTAAATTTTACAACGTGGAATTAAATTCTTCTTGGTTAACAACGGGAATTGGACCTTTTTCAAGGCCACACTGTATTCCAAAGCATTTTCTTTTCAAGATATGTGGTATATTTTAATTACCAGGGGGGTTCAGCGCGGCGGATCGCATACTATAAACAGATCGCAAATGAGCCCGAAATGATTGCAGATGAATGGTGATAAACTTCAATCAAGTTTAATCAACTTCATTCATGTTTAATGAACTTAATTCAAATTAAATG
>JBCAUG010013235.1:0-25268 GCA_038406175.1 Haplosyllis leylae
GGACAAAAATATAATAATTAACACAAAATAAAAAAAAATGAACAGCTCTGCATAAAGCCATCTGGCTTCCTTGTTGTTCATGTATTAAATCGATGTACTGGCGATGTATAGCGAAATTTGTGGTACTGTGAGTCCTGAGATTCTTCCTGCACTCGTCAATTTCTATCTAATTTACTTTTGAGCTACAAAAGTAACTACAAGAAAGGCCTTGCAATTAAATACTTGATTTTGGCCAGCCAAAGAGCTCCATGCAACGTTTAAACCTATTCACCGAAGTCACCGTGTAATATAAGGGATTTGTTTAACTAGGTTGGCTTGATATTGTACAAAACTCTTGAATTGTTTCCATAAAAGTGAAGTGTCTGAGAAAAAAAATTTCAAAAAAGATATTCCTTCAGCATAATTTGCAGCACAGGCACACATAGCAGGAACAAGGTTGAGCGGGGTTTTGCCATTTGTATCACGGACTGTGGAAATAAGTGGTTGACCCTTAACCCTAGATGACCATCCAATATCCCAAGATGTAATTGGATTAATTGTCAGGTCCTGGTCACTCCTGGCCACTTAATTGTCACCTATTAACAAAACCGAAATTGTGGAAGGGAACTGGCAATAAATGGATCCTTTGTCGAGTTGCCATTTTCAGTTCAGTTTCCGAAAGGATTATTGTGTACTACTTGTAATGAAATAGGTCTTGGGATCGTTAGACGTAAGTTAGACGTACTCTTATATCCTTTATGAAAGATTCCCAAATATAAATTTATGTCCAAAAATGTAGGCATAAAAGTGTAAACAAAAATGAGTCCAATATAATGCGATTACTATTTTCCGGTTTAATCGCACTCATTGAGGTAGCATCATTTTTGTACAGGTTAACGCGTGCAGCAAACTTCCAGATTCAGATCCGCTCTGGGGTGAATAAACAAGAACGTTATGCGACAGTTCCTTTTTCCATTTCAACTTCCATTTACAAATTGTATCGCACTGCCAAATCTATTTCGCACTGAATATGCAATCTGCTTGGATCTTCTACGATCGCTTAATGTTCCATTGTTCAGCAGGAGTGATGCGGGGAGGATGTCTTCTCACCGTGCAGAATTGTCGGCTCACTGTAGAATATGCGAAGTGACAAACAGATGAATAATTACTGAAAGGCTCAGATGCCTCTAAATCTGTTAATCCAATTCCCGTTTAATTACAGAAAGCAGGATAAAAGAGACTCAAGTCGGGAGCTTTCTCTCCGTGATGAATGATGATCTTCGTCAATTATTCATATTGTTTGAGTCATTATTGGTATTTTTCACGTATCCTTTTCTGGTAAGGTGGAAATAGGTAGAGATCTGAGCAGCTGCCTTGTCAAGATTTTCTCTTGTGTATTTCGTTGTGAAAATAGGAAGTCGTGTGTTGAGAGTTTTGAAGACTTTTTGTCACTTTCAGATACAGCGTTTCGTATTTGAGATATTTCGTATTCTGTACTCCTGTTGAAAGTATAGAACCTTAAGTGTGAGGGGATAAACTTGCAGGTCAGTAAAGCTCTCTATTATGGTAATGAAAGAATTAAACTTACCTCGTGTAAAATGTCACCAGAAGTCCAAAACAAACTAACGGTGACCTGCAAATAACCTACTGAGCGCGAAAGTTAAGAAGGTCTCTGAAAATAAATGTATGAAAATTAAAATGTGTCAGTGTTTTGAAATACGCTGAATATATGTTGTGCTCATTTTGTGAGATTTGTACTCGACCTTGTTTTTATCTGATCAATTGCGCTGGTGTGTTTTTTATTGGCTTCTGTTATTGTTTCGATCAACAACAAAGATTGATGAAGTCATACCATGCATATGGAATTGTCGTCGATGAGCTCGTCTGGATAGATAATAAACACATTATTGAAGGTTTTAAGTAATTTAAAATAAATGAGAATGTCACGGAAAAGCTCAAGGCTTATTGTAACTGGGTCTGTCGAAATCTGGATCGTGATAAGGGTTACATTTGCATAAGACACAAAAACACAGGAAAATTCTCTCTTATTAATGTCGGATTAATAGTTCCTGTAATTACCCGTAGCCAGAAAGGAAAATGATTACAAGTGCTTTTGGTCATGTTTGAGAAACTTCTGTGGGTGAAGGGAATCACAACCCCTTGTGGTGGAGGAGGTTGGGTGGATTGTAAAGGGAGAGCAAATCGGGGTCAGATGGGGGCCGGAGATAGAAGTCAGTACTACGGGAAACTGATCCGGGTCTGACAGACATAGATTCCAGAAAATGTGCAGGGGGATTAACATTGTGCTTCCCCCAGGGAAACATTGGAATTAGCATGACAATGGGCAAGACAATAGTAGTTTGGTATTTATGAGGAGGAGGCAGCGACACCATCATCTGCGGTATGTCTGGTGCTGAATAAGTAGCGTTAGTAAGGCAAGTGCAGTAAAATTATGAGGGATTATGTTTTTAGCACCTATTTTTTCAGTAAATTCAAAAACAAACTGGTCACCGCAATATGTAAATGAATTTTTACAACGTGAAGACATAAAATTTTGACACAAATTGAATTGAATAGATTTATGAGATCATGATTTTGAAATTTACGTATTTTAAACAAGTAAACAAATGTTTTTGTTCCACACTATGTGTTATCACATTAATAATTTGGCTGCATCACACAGATTAAAAGAATTATTCCCATTTGTTGAGTTATCAAATAGAAGTCAAGTCTCTTACTGCAGGTGTAATTAGAAAGCTCCAAATATTTCTTTTTCAGTTTAAATGTTCAGTTTAATGCTCATCACACAAAACTAAATTACGGGTTATGAAAATAGATAATTGTGTGAATGACAATTTGTCATTAAGAACATAAAGATCTACAAAAGTATGAACACGGAGACACTTTCCGTTTGATATCTTTAGAGGCAGAAGAACTAATGGCACGTTCACACTGCACGGAACCGGGACCGGGACAGGGAACGGGACTGTCACATAATAGGAGACAATGGCTCTGATATAATATATACAAACCCATTTTCCTGGTCCCTGTCCCGGTTCCGTGTAGTGTGAACGCACCATTAATAGGTAAAGTTTTCAACATTGGAAATTAGGTGGCATCGCTTACACGACGCCAGCACCCAAGTGAGATTGGTCAACTCCAGTTCTATTAACACTGAACGACGGCCAAATACCCTGCGATGTTTGATGCCACTCAACGTCAGCGCACATACATTCATGGTTGGAAAGGCATTTACCAGCAATGTCGTTGTCGCGTATGGTTAATGTTCACTAGTAGTTAGCGCATTCATGGCTAGTCCAAAGAGGATAAGAACTCCAATGTATTGCATAATAAGGGCTAGAATTAGGGTTACTTTCAAGCACACGCAAATTCGTGTGCATACATCAATTTGCGACTTATGTATGATTTGCATACAAATGGGCTAGAATACTGAGAAAATCGCAAATCATTTGTTCATTTGCAACTAATCTTCACTAGTATTTATTTGGACTTGATATCGATACCCAGAATCTGGACTTTAATTCTCATAATGTAGATAAATTTTGGCGGTGGTGGACATTCCTATTAGGTGAATTTTTCAACACTAAGGAGAGAAGACAGTAATTTATGGTTACCCATTAATTGGTCCATATGAGCAAAAGAGGTGGAGCCAGAAATATTACTTCAACTTTATGTCCACTTTTATGGCCATTTTATGCAAACCAAGACTAATCATGCCCAACTTTTTGGCTAATGTTGCTGAAAGCAAAAGCATTTGAAAAGAACTTAATCAGGAAGAGGGACAGTGGAAGTAATTTACAGAGTAGGACATTTATCATGAAGTGAGGACAGTGATGTTTGAATAGGAGAAGGTGACCCCCAGATGTTGAGTAATTAACTGAATATAATTGTTAAGCTGGGACACAATGGACTGCCGATAGCACACATATTGAAACCTTTTTTGACTAAAAAGGGAAGCAGCAGGAAACTATTGCTTTTCTTTCAAAGCTTCTCCAAAAGTGTCATATATGTGTGGAGTTCAGTTTTATTTGTTTCAGTGAATAGCAATATGTTTGAAACGAGTAGAAATGCAATATGGCAGAAATTTGGTTAACTCCGCACATGCATTTGGGATACCGATATTCTTTTAGGTCCTAGAAGCAGGTCCAGGTGGTCCACAAACTGGTTGGCCCCTGACTTCAGAGTTGGTCCTCCTCCACGACCCCCCCCCAAAAAAAACAACAACAACAACAAAAAACGGAGCAATATTTTGTCCGTTAGGGATAGCTTAGTTCAAAGTGATGTTAAATGCATAGTGAATTTGTAGTTTCTAAGTGATGGCTGTTAAGTCCCAGTTTTATCTTGAAGAAACATTATTAGTCCATTTGTCCCCATCTACCTAACATCCGCTTCAGATCGGTGCAGGGGCTGGGATCATATTTCCAGCTTCAGGCTACAGATGATTTATTTGCAAGAGAATCCTTTTGTTTCCTCATACAATACGCTAAAATAATCTATCGCTATCAATTATGAGACATTTGGTGTGTTTAGCCTCTGGAAAAATCTCAGAGCGAAGAAACAATATGTCGGCTAATTTTATCGTGTGACCTAATTCAACAGTCATGGGTGTGCGCTCTTCTGATCTCTGAAAAATAAAAATGCTATGTTCTAGGGATACGTATCTGAGAGATGAGAAAATAAGAATTTTTAAAAAAAAAAACAACTTTATTTTTGCTTGACTTTCAAAAAACTGTAACTTAGTGTCCAGTTTTCAAGAACAACTGTACTGTCTCTTTCGAATTCTAAGTGAAAAGGGAATTGCTCACTTTCAATTACAATGCTTTCCACATTTCATGTCATGAAATCATTTGTTTATGAAAAAGAAACATTGAAGATAAGATTTAAACCTACGTTTCACTTTCTCTTTGTAAAAAAAAAGGCTTTATTATGCTCCCTTTTAATTATTTATTGAAATGTTTGTTTTATTTGAAATACTTTTTAAGTATTTTATTTAGTGGCCCGACTATGTCAAAGTACTTTCAAAGACAATTGATTAAAACTCCCATAGTTTCTTAATATACATTTGGAATGGCATAACTTCCGTTCAAGAATGAAAACTTTTTATACAGAAAACCCCTTAAATCGCCGTCTTTTAAGTTTACTATTGCTTGCAGTGACTAATTGAGAAAACCTGCAAATGTCTTTAATGATTTATGATGAACCTCTACTTGTCCCTTGGCTTTAATTTGACTCCAGTTCTTGTTTGACTAACATGATCTTTAGCTGCTGAAATATTGACCTATGTGTGACTTTTAATTCCAGTGTTGCATGTGTGGATGGTATTTAATTTTGCATGTTATTTGGTGACATCTGCTCTCATCTGCCTGCCCATTCAGCTCAGGGGATTATAGCGTATGCCCATAATTTGCAGAGGGTTATAGTATCTTGAACCAGTTGTGTTTTGGCTGCATTTGACTAATCGACATTTTGAGCTTCTGGTAAGTTGTGTCTTGTTGCATTTTGTTCTGGATGCATCCATTTCTCGTTTCCGAGCCATTTGAAATGGGGTGCTTAACAGATCAATGCTGAGTTTTTGGTTTTGAAAAGTAGTTGGTGCAAAACTAATTTTCTGACTTTTTTTTTAAAGTTGGACTTTTTAGAAATATTAAACCCTAGTTTAGAAATAAACTTTTAGGAACTATCTCCGTTGGGAACTCTTTGTTCGTGCCAGCATTTTATTGTTTTATTTGTTAATGGACGGCAATTAAATGGGCATGAGTGACCAGTGTCAGATAATTAATCCATTTAAATCAAGTGACATTCGATGGCCATCTGAGGGCAAAAAGTTAATAGCATTTTATTGAAACCCTTTTCAATTGATTGGTCATTTCATATTTCGGGAACCGTGATCCAAAGCCAGGGGTGACTTCACTGAATAGTTGCTGCCTCCAGTGTGGACAGCCAGGTTATTGTTTCAGTAGTTTGGATGTGCGACATACGTCTTTCAAATGTACATCTGTCTATTTAAGAAGTTTGTAATTTTCACGTACACGCATGTATGGTGAACGGTACATGCGTTTTCTTGGTTTTAGGTGATAACAATAAGACGTAAAGGATTGTAGAGATCCGGCACTTGAATCTTGAGTAATTTTCCAGTTTCCAGTATAGTCTGATCTTTCAGAACACCAAAACGGAACAGATTGAATGCCATAGGTTCTTCATTTCACTCATGGAGAGTATCCATCTGTGTCGTATTTGGTACAGATTGTACAGTCAGTATAGTATTACATCCTTGAGGCGACCGACAAGGAAAATCCATTGTCTTTACACAATACGGTAGTGTGTATCCATTTTCCGACATTCGATACTTCATCTTCAGCAGCTTTCAGATATCTGAAGAACTACATATTCTCATAGCTTTTGCTTGGAAGAAGTTGAAAATTCAAGGTTTATTTGTGTAGGTCAAAAAGGTAGAATGAAGAATATTATTGGAATCTTCTAATTTTTTGCCGTAAAAAGAAAACTTGAACTGAACACCGGGAAGTTAGAATTATGATTTTAAGCCATTTGAAAATGTACACTGTATTTTTTATTCACAAAAGATTTGCAAAGTAAATTTAAAATCAACATTCTCGTCTTAAATATAGATTCCATTCTCATGCCATTGAGAGTTTTTTTCCTGACTTCATACAGACCATGCATTTTTTACTTATTTTGTGAGTTTCTTATTGATAATCGTAATAAGACAGAGACACAAAACTAGTACGCTATCATGAAACATTGGAACTACATTACGACACTAGTGCTGACAGTTTTCCCGTTGGTCCTATTCATAACGGGAAGCAGCACTTCACTCGCACTGGTCATCTGTTTTGTTGAGTTCATGACGTTAAGACTGGACAGTCCATTGTAGATGACCATCTGCCTCTGGAGGTTGGATGATCAATCGTGACAACTCCACATCCAAATCTGTCAGAAACTCCCAAATGTCAAACGGTCAAATATTGAGTGCAATACACAAAGTTTGACGGGAAAATACAGTTGGATGGGGCAGTAGAGGATCCATGCCAGACCATTGGATAGTACTGAACTATTTTTGAGCACTGCAATCCAAATAACTTAAGGATTTTTAAAAAATCATTCTACTGCCGCTGTTTTGGGTCCGCCAATGTGGTGAGGGTATTGTTTCCCTCCCCGTGAGATTGGGTCGTCCAAATAGAAAGATCAAGGGTGACGACCTCACGCTGACCACTCGATCGCTCAAAGTTTTAGGGGTTTGGTTTCCTTGGTGAGTGCGGCGAAACGTAGATTCCAGTCTTTCTGCATGTGTGTCAATTTTATCTGTTCGTATTGATACTGCTATCTGTGCATGCAGATAAAAAATAGGCTTATTCTCTCTGTCAAAGTAAGGTCAAGGTAATACGAACAAAGAATTCAAGATATAACTTTGTTTACAGTTATTTCAATATTGGCCACTATTAATCTGCAGATTGCCAAGCATCCCGTAATTGACGACGATGTTTCTCGAATATCCAGGTGATACTTTTCTAAAGTGGGATCAGGTGTAATTGTTGAAATTTGGATGATTTAAAACTTTACACACAATTCTTCTGCGTGGTAGCTGTAAAATGTTCTGTATTTTAAGCGAGGCTCTACATTGACTCATGATTTCGTACTCACCAATATTTTAGCATAATTTTTCTTGAGAGAATCAACAGATGCCAAGCTCCATGATAGGCCTCTCAACATTGCGCAACTAGCATTCAAGCTAACCTTTGTTCTCTGATCAAAGTGAGAATTTCTGTTCAAATCCTACAATTAGGAGATGATCTTACGATCGTAGTACAGGACACCTTTAGATCCCATTGTCCTATGATCTCAAGAGCTCCTACACTTTGTTCAGTTGGATGATTGACCCTATCATTCACATAGTTCGTCTGCAGAGGGGTTCCACCGTGTCATTCTGCATTTGCTCACTTGTTACTTCTTCTTTACCTCTTGATATGAATGTTAGAAAAAGGGACGAATCAGGAGCATGATCGCAGTGTCGGTCTCAAGACCACCATGTATATGATACGCCAACTCAACTCTTTTCTTCAGTCAAGATTTCACTGGGCATTTGGGTTGTTTGGATTCCGAAAGGACAGTAGCGGATCCAGGATTTGGTCAAGTGGGGGGCCCCGAAATTTTTTCCGAGATTTTGCCGACGTAGTGAAGTGGCCCCAGAAGCTGTTGCATTTTTAACTGTCAAATATGCATTCTCCCACTTTTCCTGGTACTTTTTCTTCAAAAATTTGAACTTGCATTTGTGTAGGCACATTACACAAAACATATTTCAATACAAAAGATTCTGGCTAAGATTTTGACAAATTTGTGCTCTTGGTTAGGTTTGCAGAAACATTAGTTTGTAAACCAGGGGTTTGGGGGGTTCACTGGGGGCCCCAGAAACTCTTGCATTTTTAATCATTACATAAAAATATTTAAACTTTTTTATGTAATAAAGTATGAAAAAAAATGTACTTCAATCTTTGCAGAAATGGTAGGTTATGACTTGAGTTAATATAATGTAGAGGTATGCACATACAAAGATGCAATGATGAGATGAGTAAGTCTAAAAGAATTTGAAAGCAATATTCATGTGGAGCAAAGCAAGACTGGAAATTTTTTTTAAAATATATAAATTTAGGGCCCTAAAATCCATTGTTAAGCTCTTAAATTGTATTCTGGGGCCTCCAAATCTGGGGGTCAGGCCCCCCCCCCTGGATCCGCTAGCAGTGTCGAACCCTCTTCGATGTGAATTACTCAAATCATCCCAAATTTTATGACAGAACCAATAATGTCCAACCATTGATTCCACTTGAACAGATAATCAATTTATATTTTTAAAACCTTAACCAGGCGGATTGTGCTCGACGATTTTGTGATACTTATGTAGGTATGTAGAGTTTTTAATTTCGAATATTTAAATAAGGGACCTCAACAGTGAGGAGCTTTAATTTAGAGGCAACAAAGAGGTTGAATGGTTCAACAGTAATATGAAATGAGGACCAAACTGGAGAGAATAAAATCAATCTCAGAAGCTTCAAACAAATTTTCATTAATCCAGCATTTAATAAAATAAAACAGATGGCGAATTTTCCTTGTGACATATCAGTCTGCTACCTGAAACAATGGTGTGCATTTTAAGACGTGAATACGTATAGGATTATTCACAGAGACAGAAAGGTGAACTCCAATGCAAAAAAGTAATATTTGATTTCTTGGATTCTCATGCCATTCCCAAAACGTGTCAGAAACGGTCAAAAAGGAAACATTTTGTGTTCACTTTCCTTCAGTCTAAATGGGCTTTAATATTTTGCAAGTTAATGAGTGCGCCTCGTGCATGGTGTGACCTTGACAGCCCAAGGACATGTGGGTGCATTGTTCCCAGAGGGCGCACGACACGAGCTGGTACTCCCATCCCTCCACGTCCAAACTCCACCCAGATAAACCGCTGAACAAATCAGGGTCAGATGAGGGATCAGATAGAGGTCCGAATACAAACTGAAATGCGTATTAGGATTTTTATGGTCATATTGACAAGTGTTGACCCGGGCCATATTATTTAAGAATATATTTTTTGTATTAAAAGTCGCCAGGTAGAGAGAAAATAGTGAATAAAAGCAGAAATAAATATTCCACCCATTGAATTTGATGACAGAATAATTTCAGTCATCCATTTTTCAGGACATTAGGAGTAAAATATTTCTAGCACACTAGTGTTTTTTTCCTGAATTTATTCCAAAGAAAAATTAATTTATCTGTGATTTGTAATTGTCAAGCTGGCTTCTCGTAAAGAAGTGAAATGTCCATTGATTGTGTTTAACAATTCATTTATCTTAATAAATCAATATTACCTGTTCCATTAGCATGTTAAAGTCATCACGCCAGAAAGCAGGCATTATGAGAAAGACATCGTCCAATCGATTGATTCAAAATGTGTAAGAGACATTACCTGGGTCAGTAATAATGTCGGTAGAAAATGTTCATCTCACAAACAACCTTTAAGTATGCATGGATTTTAGTTTGATTTTTGACTTTTATATTTTAATGCTCAGTGAGAGATGGCAAAATGATTCTCAAAGAATATTTATAGAAGGAGACAGTTTTTCTCTCATTTTAGTGAGGAAGTAATGGTCTTTATGAATTTTAAACTTGGATAAGAATGTAAGATTTTGGAGTGTTGAGTATAGATGTCAAGTTTGCCAGCTTTAGAAAATTTAAGGGATTGATGCAATCAGTGAATATTGCTGTTGAATACAAATTTACACCTTTTCCATAACAGAAGGAAAATGCAGCTGCTGTTCTGTATGGAACAGTAACCTCAAAATAAGAGAGTACATCAATTCAAAGAATGCTTCATTTCTTCTGTCTTTGAAACTAAAATGATGGATGTGCTTAATTCCTGTTACATGTTACTTTGTTTGAAGTGAGCATTTGCAAGGCACTTTGGAGGCTTGTGTTTTATTAATGACAAACTTCCTGAAGAAAGGAATAAATATTTGATGAGTCCTCAGATGTTGCTGAAACTCTAAATCTAATTAGAAAGAAGATGAAGGGTCACATGGGTCACAACTTGTTTTCTTTGTAACAGGTCCTCCCTTCAAAATAAATGTCCCATTCTGTTATTGGACAGATTTTATTGTGCTTTGTTTTTAGTTTTGGAAGGAAATGAGAACGCTCTTTTTGGTTCAGATTCCGTGCCTTGTCTTTAAGAATAGTGAAATTGAGTTGTAATATTTTAATACAAATACCAATAAAAAGTATGTATTAAAAATTAACAATATTTTAAAGCTAAAACAATAATTGAAACCGTACTGAAGAAAACATTATTGTTTTCATAACCTTCATGTTTTTTCCTTCTTTTGAGTGAACTTATTTCGAGCATCAATATTGAACACTGCAAATTCACATTGAGTGCGCTTGAAAATATCTTGAATTTGATAATTGAACTGATTGCTGCCTGGACTGAGGTTCATACAAGGACATTTACTTGTTCAGGTGCATCAGATTTAAATAAGAGCAAGGTAAAGATTGAAGCTCTTTATCAATTATGAGCTTGACAATCCATCTGTCTTTGTTAGTCAATATTACATTGTTCTATTAGAGTGATCATGTCTTTCTGCCACAAGCTATTCCTGTTCGTTTGACAATAGTGATCAATTTTAATGATTGATCAGACTATTTGTCTCATGTATTGATAAAATAAGCCTCTTGTGTCAGTGCTCGTGGTGAGTGGTTGCGAAATGAATGAATGTTTTAGGAGAACTTCTGATTCTATTATCTTTGAGAATCGTGCGCAAAATGTTCCTGTGTTGCGTTCTTATTAAGTTGACAAGGAAATACATTTTAAAATATTTAGTTTTCTTTCGCAGGATGGATGATGTTGCTTTAACTGTAGAGTTGTCATTTCTTTCTGGCTTCTTTCTGTCTGAGGTTTGATCATGTCTCTGTGTGGCCATTGACCCTTCAACTTCGTGACATTTTTGCACAACCACAAAGATGCTTCACTTCTTGTATTTATGAGACAATATGATGTATGGATAAATTGCTTATTACATGACTAACTCTTTGTTTAATATCGGCAGCACCTTCTCTCTCAAGGTTTTCAGCGTATTCAATGTCAACCTTCTTTCTAGTGATGGATAAATATTGGATGAGAACTCAGATGTTGTGTGGAATCATCAAATCTAATTCTTTCGTTATGGTAAAGAAAATAAGTGGTCACTGGGGTCACATTTTGTCATTATCTTTTCCCTGTTGTGATCAGTAGTCGTTGTTTTGTAGTGTCAGTGGTGCCACGTTTTAGTTGATATTTAAGCATCTCATCTCTGGCCGGATGGTTGGAGAAACTTTTCGCAGATGAGGTTGAAAATGCTAAAAAAGATTCAAATGCGTTTTTACAAAATCCACTTAGAAACGGAAAACTTTTACTTAAATTGCTTACTGCCAAACCGGTGCGGTTTTATTGCAAATCCAGACAAGTAAGCAACTTATTTTGTGACCAATTTTTCAAAGAAGAAAAAAGGCGGTACGTGAAAAGAAAAAGTATTCCAAAGAAAATAAATGTGACTCCGACGGGAGTCGTTTATCCTCTTAAATGGAAACTATCACAACATCATGTCCGTGAAAGACTTAATTTAAAGACGTAAATAGTATCAGAAAGTTGAGTCCTCATTTTGACGCTAAAACTAAAAGTGACTCTGGAAAATCTTCAAAGATGTCTATGAAGTTTGGTGAAAATGACGGCGCATAAACTCAGTTCGTATTTTATTCATGAAGCAACGCGAATGTCTTTGTGTGATGATGATGACTAGATGTAAAGATGCTCATTTGACAAGTGTTGATATCTATCTGCCCGTGAATTTTCCCAAAGTTTCAGTGAGTTGAGTCATGAATAAATATTTGATGAGAGATCAAATGTTACAAAATCTGGGAATGCAATCAATACAATCTAAATTACAACATCAACACCAAAGTTCTGTTGTCCACTGACTTCGTGATTCCATATTCATTTTATTGCTTGCTCCTGCACAATCAACCTGTGACTTGGTTGGCGGCCTTTTGCGCTGGTGTTAAACCATGTTTTAGGAAGCTCAGAAAAGAATCAAGACAGTAAGCCGGGGTTCACCAGGGCTAAATTCTGTGATTCTGGATTCATGAGGCCTTCACAGTTTGATACAAGATATTCCATTCATGGGAGAGGTCTCTAAAATACTTTCTATGGTATTGCTGCAATTAATTTTGAAAGCAGTTAAGAGGTTTTCTTTCGGAAATGACACATTGTATCTTGTTTTCTAGGCATAATTTACATCTCAGTGGTCCTCAGACTCCTGGAAGGTAGGTCAACAACCTGGCCTGTTTTTGGTTTTTGAAGTGGAAATTACAGATATAAATCAAACAGGAGTTCAAGATGTGTTCTGACCTGATGATGTTTAACATGAGTGGAAGGTTTCTGTAATTTGCATAACAATGACAAGCCAGTTGCCTGGGATGTAGAGGGTAAAAGGCCAGTAAGGACGGGCATGTGCTGGAAAGAATAAAAGTCTTTTCAGTGGGAGGATGATGGGAGCAGGAACTTTTGTTGAAATAGAAATGGGATGGAGGGAACTGTTTCTCAACACAAAAGTGTAAGTCTGTCCATATTTCAAAGGGCAATAACTTAGGAATGTAATTGCAATTTTGGAGCAATACAACCAATTTTATATTCAAACCAGTGTTTTGCTTAGAATTTTGGCCTGTATAAATCATAGCAAATGTTAGCAGTGCAAGAAACATGAGAGTCTACCCTTCTGGTCAGTAAAGATTTGAAAAAGCAGCACGAAAGTTTCCCTTCTGTGACATCGGATTCCGTAGTTTTGTCCATGGATTTAATTTTTAAGAATGTTCAGAATTGTGTAAATGCATTAGTGTCTCTTAGACCAAAACATTTGAATTGATGGATTGAATAGTTGTGTGCAACAATTATAAGATTACAAACTAGTAATTTTGCAACGAAAATGCAGCTTTGAAACTGATCTTTTTTATGAAGACCTTTTAAAGTTACTAATCACCGTTGTCTGACACAACTCTAGTGATGACACACCTAGAAGTTTTGCTACGTAATCTTCGGAAGATGTGAAAACTTGGACGTTTACCGAATGAACACGCTTTGTAGAGTTTTAGCTGGAAAAGTAATATTTTTTAAGTTATAAATAATACAATATGAGCGTTTGTATCATTCTTCATCCGTGATACGGAATTACAAACCTGGACTCAGTGGTTCTAAATTTCACAATTTTATTTCGTCTGTTTGTACGAGTGAAATGGCGTTGCGAAAGTTGAGTGTTAAGTCCCTATTTCTCCTGGTGGTTGCTTTCATGAGGTGTTGTCCCAAGGGACTGGTTGTCATGACACCGTCGGTAGTTAATATGACATTTCTTTGTTTCCTTTCCAGCCGTTTCCAATTTTCGTTCACCACTTTATGTTTGGCAAAAAAAAATTCAGAATATTTCAAAGTGCTTTGTTTTAAATCTTTTAATCTTCTTGACTTCTAGATGACGAATCATCAACTTCTTGATCATTGAGCGAATAAGAAACTAAATTGAAAAGATTAATTAACAAACGACATCATATGCTCTTAACTGACTTTTAACTGAGGGGCTGTTATTTGTATTATGCTAGTTTAAAATTGAAATGGGCGTGTTTCGATCATATGACAGCAGATATTGTATTTATATTAACTTAAAGGAAATAGGGAGCTTACGAAAGGAAATAGGGAGCTTACGAAAGAGTAAAAAGTCAAAGGTTTCGCTTTGTGAATATTACCCTGTTTCTAGATTGTGGTCAATATGCTCTGGAGTATTTGTAAGATTTGTCTACTGTGCAAGGTGTTACTTCCGAAACAGGTGCCGCCTGAATTCAGAGCCACTAATTCAGTTTTGTTGATAACTTTTCCTCTTTTTTACTCAAAACGTTGTTGTGGGAAAACTCGCGAAAAACTCGCCTCGTTTCCGTTTGATGTTACACCTCGGAATTATAACGTGTTATAGGTGCGCACTCAGAAAGCCCGTTTTCGCCGTACAGCACTGTCAATTGGCGTCAGTCGCCGTTCATCATATTGAGAAAACAGTTTTCTGGGCATCCGAGGCAAAATGAGTCAGTTCAGTCTTAATATTACGAAATATATTGTAACAATGTCATAAGTTCAATTTAACGCAAAGCTACTTCACATAATATCTAATTATCGTAAAAGTTTCAGGAGCTGGCATTCATTCAGCATTGGGTGTGAAGTTGATTTCACTCTTCTGCTGATGAAAGGATCCAAGTGTAAAATTCCTCTAATTAACACCCATTTCGTAATGTGAATCCTTTTAAAAAGGGAACAATGCACCATTGTAGGCAGTAGCCAACAGGAGGAATGGGACTCAGAGATAGAAATTGCAACTTAGTGAAAATAATTGTCAATTTTGATGAATTTTGATCCTGATGGTTTTTGTCTCATCCAGACATTAGTCAATGTTTGATCTAATGGTAATCCTTGTTTTATGAGCTGTACGTGTGCCTGTCCCTTACATGGTCAACCATGCGCTAGATTTCTCCAAATTGACATTTCACTGAGAAATTGAAAGGTCAAAATTCACAATAACACTGTCTGTAAGACATAAATATGCTGTTTAACCATGCTTGGGATTGCTTTAAAGAAATCCATACCACAAGAGCGCATTTAGGTTAAAGACATTGTTCAACATGAAGAAAGCCCCCACCATGTCTTTCTTCTTTCTGCAAAAGTGGTGGGATCCACTTCAACGTCTGAGGCAAACATGTCCTCCACATCATTGTCATCAATTCATGTTAGGAGGAAAATTTTCCGGGAAGATTCGGACAAAATGTTTTTTTTTTAATTTTCCAAACTGAAAAGTTCTAAAGATTTTGAATACAGGTACTTCGACTCTAACGTTTGTTTTTAATTATGTAGGCTTCCTTGTCTTGATAGATCTAACCAAAAAACTTCAGACGAAAGTAAAGCCAAAAAGATTATCAAATTTAACAGAAATCAAAGTTTATTTGACAGAAATCAAAGTTTATACTTTTCTAAGTCAAATTGGAATCCACTTCGTAGAAAGTTTTGATGAAACCGGACGAGCGTAAATTGACAGGGTGGAATATTCTGGTAGTGATCAACATTTTTACACGGCTAGTGTCTCTTGATTACAATACAGGACTTGAACAAAGCTCTTGAACATCATCCCAATATTGTATGCACTTGGCATCTTAATGACTCATCACTTCACAAACAGCTTTCATTTGTTAAAAATAATTGTAACCTTTTTGATGGAGCATCTCTCTGCTTCTGAAGCTGAAGTGTTGTTTGAGTGTGAGATGAGACGAGAGCTCTTCAGCTCGCGAGCGAGGGAGGAAAGAACAATGCATAAGTACACTGCCCGATATTGCTGATGTGACATAACTTACGGATTGCTTTGTGCTGAAAAGAAATGCGTGGGGTTTATTTCTCCCTGTTTTAACTTTTAAAGATATGTTAAATTTTTCTTCAAATCAGAAAGTGGAACTATGACCATGTTGATGCATCTGAACATAATTGATGTGGTTGTGATTCATTTCTGGCCAAAGGATGACAATATTAAAGTGTTCATTGATATTTTGTCAGTTACACAAAGGGAAGAAAAAATCATACAGTATAGCAACGAACAAGAAAGCCTTTCACACGACATAACGCAAGTTAATAAAAGTTGTGGCCTGAACAGACATACAGATTGAGTCAAACTAACAGTCAGACGTTACTGAAAACTTAACCTATCTGCGCATGTTGTAGACATTGCACAGTAACTTTCCTATTCAATCTGGAAAGCCTGGATAAAAAATATTTTTATTAAAAGTTACAAAATCCAATGATCATTCCAGGGGTATCTTGGACTAATGAAACATGAAACAATTTGGTCATATCTTAAATACTTTACTGTTTACCTTCTAAGAAATTAATGATATAAATACTAGGAAATATGCAGAAAATCTGGAAAAATACTGTATTATTTACTCTAGAAAACGGGCACCCTAAGTTATCCATGGTGAAGTCCAAGGCAAATGCCATCCTATGGTTTTCCCGCCACCGACATCGAGCCAGCTAGTTTTTAACTCTATTTCTGTAAGAAGTGTCATGTGCCTGAAATAAAAGGAGCCAAATTAAAATCGACAAAGCTCAAAATGACGAAAACTGGCTTAGATATGATTTTATCCCCGAAGAATGACATTTATTATTCCCCAATGAAAATTGAAAGCTTCTCCCCAAAAAGGCCTCATCTGCATAAAAAAACCATGGGATCTATCACATGTCAAAGAAAGACCTGTCAAAGATTTCATTTGAATTTTATTATTCACTTTGACTGGGACATGAAAGTTTAATAGTGGAGTCCATTTATCGCCAAGTGACATACGCTGGGTTGTCTGACTCCAAGGACAGATTGTTAATTGATTTTGAAAGCTGAATGTGAGTATTTTACAATAGCGATTAAACTGTCGCTAGGTCTATTTAAGACTGTTTTTAGTACCGTTGATGAGATCTGAAGGCTTCAATTGTTGAGGCTTGAATGCTCCTCGGGTGGTTTTAAAATGTGTTGCGTGTAACAGAAACCCCGAAATGTCCGTTTGTCTGAGCTCATTCTGTTCATTAACAAAGAGAGTTTAACATTTTAACTTTCCTTGTCTAAATTAGAAAATGTATTTCATCCAGTCGCGGATTCTTACTCATCTTATTCCAATTCTTACTCGTCAGTTCCAATTTGAAGAAAATTCTTGTTAGACCTAAAAGGTACAACCTAAACCAACAACCAAATTTGGGATATTTAACGCCATCTTCATAATAAGGGTCGTCCAATTGCTCACTTTTTTCTGGATATTTTCAGAAAAAAGTGAATAGGAAACCTAGTCAATCAACTACCGACTACCTCTCCAGAGCGAAATACCTTGGCATCGGCTGGCCACTGTTTGATGACTTAATTTGACTGAGGCTGACTTTCATTGCGGTTTGTTAAAGCTACTTTGGGATGTATGTTATCCGGTGTACACATCAATGGGGCAGTGATGGCTTTGAAGCTTCTTCTGTTGGACTATAAGAGTCTGTGTAATGAGTCCCCACGGTAGTTCATTTATATTAATCACTACTTTACACAGTAGTAGCAGACCAGAGCAATCGTCTTAGTCGATGTCTCCAAGGGTTCTGTAGTATCAGCGGTTTCAGACTTAAATCCGTAGGTAAAGTATGTCCAGAAGTTGCATCATATTTTATCCAGAGAAGTAGCAATTCTGGAGGTCAACTTGACCAAATAGTAACCTCAACACTTAATTCAAAACCAGAGGGAATCATGTCCGAGGCAACTGGAGTTCAAGACAAGATAAGAATTATATCATGGATAAATTGCTTTGCTTTTCGAGTTAACGGTATTCAACTCCAGCAGAAGAGCTAATCTTTGAAGTTGACAGAATGAACGTTTGAAAGAAAATTTGTAAGTGTAATTAAAAGTAACGGGAGTTGTGCCATTGAATTTCAGAAGAAAGGTTAATTTATTTCAGAAAAAGTACAACTCTTAAAAAAATTAAGAGCACAAAAAGTTTCTTGTCACTCTTCATGTGACATTTGACAGCAAAAAGTTTCAGATATCTTGTAGAATTCTCATGAGAATTTGTTTACGAAATTCCGAGCAGAAAAAGATGTAAAAAAAGCAATGAATGAAAAAAGAACCAAATTTAGGCTGTGAATTTGAAGGAATATTCTTTCTCAATAAGTTCTTGTGGAGGAAGACACCTTTTCCAGGGAGTCCCATTATTGGAAAATAACAACATCACAGGAAGCCAGATAAGCTCAGAATGGAAATCTTAAAGAAGACAACTGCTAACTTTGGGAGTGACCAGCAGTGGTTGACTGTTTCCTCCAGATGGAAGAGGAAATCTTTTTGATTTGTATTCATTGGTTTCCAGATTGAAATCGGTGACCAGTAATTGGCCGTGTCTCCCATAGATATCCAGACAATGCATTTCTACTTGCAAGTGAAATTTTATCAAATCGACAATGATCCTCCTAAGATTTCAATGATTCACCTAAGATTTCAACAAGAAACAGGAAAAATGTTTGACGTTTAGATTAGCCATTTTAGTTACAAATGACAATTTGCGTTCTAGTTTCTAGGATATTTAGACTCCAAATGAAGGCAAACATGATCAAACATTATTTGAGCCCAAATTTGTAGCTTTTTCAAAAATGTGTTCAGTAGTACTGTGCAACTTCATAACAAGCGGCGGTATTAAATTATAAAACTACCCTGTTTCGTATTCTACAAAAAATTCCGTTAAAAGTTACTGAGATGGACAGAACAAAAAATAGACAGATAGAATGCAAGCTGTGCTAATTTGTGTTCTGGATGCATCCGGGTGAACTGGAGGAGACAGAAAGGTGTAACAGTCATAATGACTTTAGTGGTCTGGACACAAGAAAGGATGCTGCGGTGAATATTAAAACTTTATGCAACGAGGACAATTGCAGAGCAAAGTTTTTAAGTTGGGGTGATGTTTCAGATTTCAGTTAAACACGGAAAATAATTGTGATTGGTTTTTGTGCTTAATCTCATCATGCTTAAAATTTCGACTCTCTTTCCCTCTTTCTTGTGAGAGACTGAAATGCACATTGTAACAGATCAACACAGACAGATGATAAACCACGTGGAAATAACTCATGGATTCCATAAAAAACACATTTCATCGTGGTATACTATACTTTTCAATAACACAAATGAAGGGAGAATTCGCCGCAGGCCCACATTGAATCAGTGGAGGTTCTTAAAATGAAATATAACAGAAGAAACTACAGTAGTATATTACACCCGATTGAGCAATATTTTACAAAAAACCAGATCTAACCGCTATGAATAATTCCTGATGTCCTGGAGTCTTGTCTCCATCAACTGATGACCCTTCCAGCTGCGAAAGCATTATTCGTCTCAGCTACTGAATCTTAAAAGCTTCCTCAATTATCTTGTCCCTTTCAGATCCACCTTTGTTGCCTGATTGTAGCGAGGTCAGACGTCATAGTCCCTGCTGAAGAAGTTACTTTTTGTAGTCTCCGGTTTGCCTGTTTTACTCTTTATTCTAAGCCGAGTTTGAGTTTGAGGTATTGTCGTCTGTGTGTCTATTGTTGTTTCAATCTTTCGCCATTCTCAACATTGCCATTCATGAGATGTCCGTTTGATGTGTAAGCTTTATTCTAATCTCCACGTTTGCTCCTCATTTTCGTAATCATATTTTGTCTTATTTTTCAAAATTTGCACACAATATACGAGAATATAGAATAATCCATGTGAAGTCCAAAACATCTTGAATAAAATGGGTATAGAGAGAAGAGGTTGTGGAAACAATCTTTTTTTTGTAACATGCAAAACATAGAAATAGACATTCAAGAAATTTCAAAAGTACAGAAACTCACTGATTAAAAGGCAAAGACCTGATATGTGACTGTTGTGTTTTCTAATTAAGAAAAAATCCACTTCACAATATTTGCAGCTGCTGCAGTGGAAATTGACCCTTCGGGTTTCCACGTGGACACTGTTCCTGGCAACACGTCTTCTTTTGATATGAAGAGCTTTTCTTTCCGTACACAAAAACCACTTGAATATGAAAGAACCAGAAGGACGTTCCACTTAGAATTTTCCCATTTTTGATCCAATTATAAGATTCTGCTTGTTAACTATTGATGATTCATTCGGTAAACTTCTTTAAAAACATCCCTTGTGCTGTTTAAAGAATGAAGTACTGCAGAGACATTAAAAAACTGGTGAATTGTTTTACAAATCATGCTGACTAGATTTTGGACATACGAAATTTGACTAAAAGGTGACAAATTTCAAGGTGTTTCTTGTTACGTTCGCCTTCATTTCTGGCGGTCATCTTCTGTCTTCATCTGGAACCAGCATACAACCATTTACGAGGTCATTGACAGCACTACTCTGAAAGTGATACGCCTGAGGGACACCCTTGTGATTTAGAACCAAGCTTCTTTGGTTCATTCACCTGATATTACTTGTCTTTTATTCGGGACATAAATTTTCCCCTGTTTACAAGATAAGAAGATCAAAGTAGGAAGTGAAACATTAAAATATCCCCACAGAAAGCAGCTTTTACTTGTTGAATGTATTCTACAAATTTAAGTCCTGTAATTTTCCAAGATTAATTAAGTTTCAATAATGAATTCCATCTGCTGTACGTAGGAAAGATTCACACTAAAAAGTCTGCTTTGCATCTGGTTGTGACAATTCTGTGTGGTGAATCATGTGCTACACTGAGTAGGGACTCGTAACCAATTGGGACCTGCTGATCATATTTATACATCACCTGACCTCTGCCATAGCAATGGCATCATAGTTTTCATGTCTGTTTCTGACCAATTTAAATACTGAGTTACTACTCAACCCCGCTAACTACATTGATTAGTTGGTCCCCAATATCTTACTTCTGGTTACTTCTGAAGCTTTGCTTCAGAGAGTATTGTTTTGATACATGCGGCAGACTGACATTTCACCTCCACACCAAAATTTGCAGCATGTGTGCAAACTTGCAGTGTGTGTGCGCATGTAGCACACACAGCATGCATGTCAGCTGCAAAGCTTCAGAAGATTTTGTGCCGTTTATGGTCAACTTGTTTCTTTGGTAGTTAAAGGCTTAATTAGCCTCTGTAGCAATAAAGCATGCTAAAGCATAGGGTTACACTTGTATGGCCCCTTTTCTTCATTTAGTTTATATGTTGGTGATAAGAGTGACCTGTAGGATGTATGTTTTGTGCCTTCCAGAGTAACCACTAAACTGTCAGGAGCCATAAGTTCTCAGAAGAAACCTTTCGGGGTTTTAGGATGGTTTAGGTTACACTTAATTAGCTTTCAGTAGAATTTTTTTAAAACAAAGGTATTTGGAATTTTGAGTCTTAAATTCTACTGCTTGTAGACAACAGTCTGGTTACAGGGCTACGGGTATCCGGTTTTGGAGTTTAAGTGGCGTGTATCCCAAATGTCAATGCTGAATTAGGTCGACTGTCTGTGTACATGTTTACGAGCTCCTCCAGTAGAATAAAAGTTCTGAAGCAAAATTTGCTCTTGTATTATATGGTCATATTTTTAGTCGAAGAGCCACCATCGGTGTAACACATAGTCAGAAATTGAAATATCGATAAACACGAACAAAAGTGAAAAACCAATTTGATCCGTTGACACCAAAACGTGCCAAAGTGAACGTAAAGAAAATAAGAAAGTAACAAGAATGACATGAATCTTGAAAACAAATACCCCGGCCAATCAAAATTCAATTTGGCGTCAGGCATCTGTAATTCTACTCTGGTATTTGTAATCCTCACCTTGTCACTTGACCAGATTGAAAATGCCACACAACATTCAGTAATTGAAAAAATTGGGTAAGCTGACCATGTTCCAACCTGAAGCCTTATGCCAATCTTATCTTCTTATCCAAATGTAATTACACTGTCAATTTCCTTTCTCATTACGGAACATGGATTGAAATCGCTCAGCAAAAAACTAATTTTGTGTCAGAGACCCTCACTGGAATGCGAATAAATTCATAACAAGCTTTGTGAGGAAATGTCAGAAAAATACACCTTGCCACTTTTCATCACAAGAAACCAGACCGTTTCTTTGCCATATTTTTTCTCTAGTCTTCTAGTCATGGAACTACTAACATTGTAGTGTTACTTGACCGATTGGTAGAATGTTCAAAATACATATAATTCAATTCTATGTGTGAAACAGTGGCAGATCCAGTTTACATCACCTTTAACAAGCCAGTTCTTGGAATTTTCGTTCAGTTGCAGAAAGTGGCAAACAACAAAGAAAAGTCGCTTTCGAATTTCAATTTCGCTTCTTATAAAAGAGTCCAATGATCATTCAATTGAAGCATATGTTTCTCCTGCTACTTGTTGCTAAGTTAATTTTTGCTCAACTAGTTTGTTGATCTCTTTTTCCAGAGCATATTCTGGACAGGATTCTGCGTAAAGGGCTTTTTAAAATTCAGATGCGAACGCTACAGATTGCATGACATTTCATTTTTAATGACCACAGGGATTTGTTGGTTAATGAGCAGCTTACTCACAAGGTTAAACACTAATTTAGGTTAAAACATTTTTAAATTTCCAGACAACCTGTCAGCTATTAGTTTGAAAGGAAGACTCCAAATTTATTTTCAGTTAAAGGTCGCCAATATCAGAAGAAAGCAGTTCTTTCCTTTGTTCCATCTGGCACTGTGTTTCACGCGGTGTACTTTTAAAAAATCCAGGGTAAGGTTTGAAAATAATACGGAATGTGCGAGGGATACAAACTATTCATACTACAGGTTACAACAAGAATAAAGAGTTGAAGACAAATCGCGTATTCCGGTGCACATTTTATCACGATTTTTCTTGTTTTCAATATTCCTTCAGAAAGGGAAACATCTGACAGAGTACAGACAGCATTTTCAGATTTGAATCATCGATTAGGTTATGTAACATCATTACTTTTTTGAAACTTTGCATCCAGGGAGACTTATTTCCGTGTCTGCAGCTTAAAATAAATGATGATACAAAGAAGAAATATTCTAATTCCTCAATAATTAATTACGCTCGAAACTATTGCAAGATTTTTTTAGGATAACCTCTAGAAAATTCTCAACGTTAATTTGAAAGAGACTCTTCCGAAGAAACGTTTTGTGATGAGTCACAATGTTCAAAATGAAAATCACTCTTAATGATACAATTAGCGAAAACGATATTTTTCTTAATATTTAACACTTCTCCATGTGAAGTTCTGAAGGACGACATTTGTCATTTCTCGTGTGTACTGTGAGCCCGCCCGAAGAAATACAATAACAGGTTTAACTTTATCTCAACTATTGTTTCAAAAAGGAGTTCTCTCAAAGAAATACCGATGACTAATGAAAAGTAAAAGTTTTAATGAGACATTATTAACATTTTAACATCCAATTAGTGTTATTGGGAAATGAATTGTTTTCATAATCAATTAGTGAAATGTCGTAGACGTGTTAAAACACAGCATATGCCAATGCAAGATAAATGGTCAGTTAGATTAAAATTTCATGTTAATGTCTAAAATATTTAAATTCAGATAAACATCTTGATGGGAAATTCTTTGTCGTAAATCATTTCTTTGATTTTTATTCAGAGTGAATTTCCTTTGAAAGGTAGCTGCACATCTCAATTGGGAATAATATCTGTCACTCATCGATAAATGAACTCGAATTATAGAAGACAATATTTCGGCTCTAAAAAGAAGGAATTGTGGCCGAAAAGTACGATGACAGCAAATAATGACCATATTTCTCATGCCATTGCCTCCGTTTTGAACTATAAATTAATTTATTTTAATTCCAAACAGATTGATCATAACCTGAATGGGTACACATCGTTGCCATTTTTAGGTACCCTCTGCAATTTTTAAATAGTTCTGTTTTAAAGGTTACTACATGAAATTGCTTTTTGTCAAGGATAATTAGTCTGTATTTTGTAGCTACTTGTAACTGGTAGACAACTTCAAGCTCCGTGTTATAATTGTTACAGGGCACTAGATGTTGCCCTTTCGAAACTAGATTCACTTAAAATGTCAGCTTCATCATAAAACAATGTCGACTCTGACCTGAATTTCCCCGAGGATCCTTGTGCAGATGTCCTGTTACCATCTCCTGCAAATCCCTTCATCATTGTTGTGCTAATTCCATCATTGCAATGCAGATTTAATGTTAATTGCGGAACTTTTGCCTTCTGTGGAAGGGATTTCTTTTAAGTCCCAAAATCTCATAGTTGGTCTTTTCTCTGCATTGAATTTTAGCAAAGTAATTTGTGCTACAGCAAGTATGCAAATGTCAAACTTCCAAAACTTGAATAGTTTGTATCACCGCATAGAATCAAAGGTAGTTTTACAATAAAAGGAACCAAGCTGGGGTAAGAAAGCGGCGTCTGAACCTCTGAACTTGTACAGTGAAGGAACATATGTTTGACGTGAGACCTATCTTCTTCTGTGTTTGCCTCACCTAAGGGTGAAGTCTTTCACTGATGAAATTACTTCCAAGTAATTAGGACTTTGTGACCAAAATCTTTTCATTTTAATGCAATTCTGAAAAACATTTCCTTAGAGGTAAAGGACTTATTCATCACTTTGTTAGATCATGTTACACAAAGAAATGACTGCAGTGGCTGCAGCACAGAAGACTCAGTTTGTGGTCAGTCATTAAGGCAGCTCCATGCCCTTCCTCAGCAAGGGACAAAACATCATAATGGTACCTTTTAAGTTTTTAACAAGTGACCTCCTGAGGATAGCAATGACTAATAGAGGTTAAAGACAATGAAGAGGCATTATTAACATTTTAATGACCATTATGCATTGTTAGAAGACTGGCTCTCATAGACAATTTGTGAGTTGACAGCAGGGGACACAACAGGGCATATGCCTTTACGTCATGAATAAAAAGTCCATTAAAGTTTCATGATTATGTCCAAAATATTAAAATTTTCAAACAACAAGAGAGATGAGTCCATTTTTATAATGATGAATGACGTAAAAATGACTTAATTACAGGAATGCTGGGCCATTAAAAGGCATTCTGTTGAAATAAAAATGTAATCAACTAAAATTTCCTAGTTTTTAGCAGAGCTGTGAAACAGCTTTGCTCTTTAAATGGAAATATAATTTCATGAAATCTCAGGTTTTCTCTTG
>JBCAUG010013236.1:0-11035 GCA_038406175.1 Haplosyllis leylae
TGTTTCGGACACATCAATCACGTTTCGTTCTTATCGATTCGATTTCAGTACACACCAGTTATAGGTCAATATTCTGATGTCACGAGAGAATTCCGTGACAACATGAATATTGAATAAGTCAGAGGCTATATGATCATCATCCCGTAGTCTGGCCTGGGTAGGCGACCTTGACCTTTAGTTTGTTTTTATTTTTGCATTTCCTCATAATTAAAATTTTAAATAATTATTATTCCTATATACTTATATATATATAGATACTAAACATTTTCTAAGTTAAACGATATCATAATTTCCAAATTGTCAAATTTCCCACAATGCAGCACTTTCACAATGGCGGCTAAATGCTGTCTCTGTCTCTAAAAATATTTAATTCTCTCTGTTTACAAGGTGACCAGTGGAACTGTCAGCTATGTCTGACGATAGAAAGTTGTATGAAGATAGGAGGTATGCTATTTTGCCACAGGAAAGTATCAAAGCCATTGCAGAAGCCGCTGGGCACCCTGATATTCCGGACGATGTCGCTTCCATGCTTGCTGAAGACATTGCTTACCGGCTGAGAGAAACAACACAGGTCTGCAATAATATTCATCTTTTTGTTTCACGATTGAAAATCATGGAAATGTCTGGGGATAATACACAGTTGTTTCTTTTTGGGAAATAGCATAATCTTCTATCAGACTAAGATAGATCTACTTTTGGTTTGTGCGTCAGGGCACAGCTGCATCTCGTGATATTTTAGAGAGGCTGTTTATTTGAACATTGCTTCATTAGTAACAACGGCAAGTCTTTTGCCAGCCTGGAGAAATGTCTATCTGTAATTTTTAAATGTTATTTACTTTACAGAATAGCTGTCAATTTATGAGGCATGCAAAGAGGAGAAAACTTACTCATGATGACTTCAACAAAGCTCTCAAGACAGCAGATATCCAGGTACATTTTTGGTGATGGCTGGGCTTATGACCCTTGCTGTTCACTTTCTACTCAGACTTTTAGGAACAAGCCCTATCGACTGTTTAATCTTTTTTCCTTTCCCCAGTTTTCAGAATGCTCAGGCCCTTGAAGTGCGACCAATTTAGAAATCTGGATGTTTATTTGTTATTTTTATGTATTTTTTGCAGCCAGTGCTTGGACATGGATCTCAAGACGCACAACCTTTCAAACAGACGAAAGATGGTGAACTGTTTTTCCCCGAAGATGGGGAAATCAATTTGGCTGATTTAATGGAGGAAAAGAGGCTACCAGCAAACATGGGTCAACCCTCCGTCAGAGGTAATGCATACAGATTTGACATCATTATAATTTTTGGAGGAGCAATCCGTTGCGACAGTTACTGCTTTTAGGTACAAATCTGGATTCAACTTCAGCGCTAATTGTAAAGATATATTTTTGTGTTATTTCAGCACACTGGTTAGCCGTGGAAGGAACACAAAAAGGTTCAATGTTAAGCCCAAGTACGTAATGTATTATCGTTTATGTGACTGTTTCACTGCCACATTAAATTCTTCAAAATAACTTGCTTATTACGTTTGTGGATACGTGTGAGACAGGAAAATAAATATGGAGATAATTCTTTCAGGTAAAATGAATGTTAGGGTGACAAAGGGTGTCTCTGAAGAATTGTTGCAGTATTACGAAAACATGACGACAGCCATTCTTGGAAATGACGAGACATTAGTGAAGGTAAATTATGATTGATTTAGAGGCTATTTAGCTCTCGAATAGACAATTTAAGAGATTAGGTAGTCCTCTTGATGAAATAATGACCGTTGCTGCACACAAATAGAAAACATTATAATCCTTCAACTCGATTAGGTCCTTAGTGTCGTAAAATTCATTTTCTGGATACCATGGTATTGTCAACATCCCACCCCCACGCACACACAGAGGAGGCTAAATGGAAATATATATGTCATTTTATTGGAAACATATACCTTGGGCCATGATTTTGGGTCCAATCGAGCACAAGGAATCCCAACACATAATACGACATCATTTCATTCGAGAGGCTGGCAACCGTAGTCCTATAGGGTGGCTTTATCTAAATATTTCCTGCATGTGATTTCTGTGTTTTGATACTTTTATGTTTCATCATGTTTTAATCTATGAATATATACCTAACAACAATCTATTTCATTGATGCATTATCTAGACTGCACTTGAAGACCTGAGAACGAATGGCAAGATAGCACCAGTGCTTCCCTATTTCATAAATTTTGTTTCAAACGGGGTAAGAAACAATGGCGATTTGATTCTCCTTCTGAAAGCAGTAACATTATTCCATTTAGACAACACTTTAGATCACATTAGATCACTGTTTTAGATAGTTTTAAATGAAAGCTTCCCATGAATGCTAAAGAAAAGTCTAATATATGTGTTTTGCCTGCAGGTGAAGACTGTAAGTCACGATATTGGCCAGTTAACACGGCTTCTTTTAACAGTAAAGTCACTGAATAACAACTCTTCTCTGTACTTGGAGCCAAAGCCCTACGTAAGTACATGTAGTTGTAACAAAACCTGATCGAATTCTTTTCAGTTCAGTTAATTGAATTGAGGAAGATTGCTATTAGAACATGTGATTAGGTCGTGATGTGCTACCACCTAATAGCTTGAAATAATTGTAAAGTGCTATATTTTCAGCTGAACATGCTGGTTCAAAGCGTCTTGTATTGTATGATAGAGCCCCTTGCTGCGTCTATTAATCCTCTGAATGACCATTGGGTGCTCAGAGACTATGCTGCTAGGTTGTTAGCTCAGATAACCAGGTAAAACAAAACTATAAACTCGTTCTAAGATGTTTAACCTCCGGTTAGAAGTGTGCATTCAGCTTCTTTTGTATCAATTATACGCACGACACATTTTAAAATGTTGACCATTGTCTAATTTTATTTCACTGTTTCTGCAGAGATTGGAATACGCCTGTCAACAAACTGCGGCAAGAGAATTTGAAGGCACTCAGGGAGGTCCTCTTGGATGTTGGACGTCCGTTTTCATCGCATTATGGAGCAATTATTGGACTGACAACGTTTGGGACAAAGGTGAAATGCATTTCGTAACATCTTATGACCTAATTTGTTGTTTTGACCTTTCATTTATCTTCATATCATTCTTCACTCTACAGGCTGTAGAAGATATCCTGATACCTCAGCTTTCAACATACTGGAAACATCTTCAAAGTTGCATTTATGATCCCATTTCTAGCCCAGTGAAAGTTGATGCCTTCAAGGTTTATGGTGCTTTAATGGTAAGTGTGACACGAAAATGATTTTTGAGAATAAATATATCTATTGGTGTGTGGTTGAAAATTTTATTGGTGCTTTGAAGTGATACACAAAGTGGGACAATTGTAGCCATGTAAAGAAAACTTAAAACACGAGTGTAAGGTTTCACAAACGAATTTACAGAGTGCTATGGAGATGGTTTTAAGACATCGAAGATTTTGTCTGCTATTTCCAAACGAGGACCAGGGTGAAGAAGAAGAAACATTTACAATGGAAACGAACTTTGACCATCTGTTAAGAGCCTCAAGGCAGGAATCTATAGATGCAGGTCCTGTGTCCTCGTCGTCTATGAGCAAAACATCTGCAATACAGTTCAGTCATCAGGATCTCCTTGGTGCTGTTTTGGAATTACCAGAAGCTAAGACACCACATCAAGTAATGCTGGATATGTACCAAGATGCCTATGACAAATTTGGTGATGGCATAGCAAGTAGGATGCCTATCAACCATGTTAAAGACTTTTATTTTGTTAAGAACGAAGAAAAGTATGTATCCCTGGGAGATGAAGACTCACAGAAAACTGGAGAAGAAATGTTACAAGATTTCTTGAATGTTTCAAGGGAAGAAGCAGAGAGACGAAGGGCCAACGGTGATGATGACGACGATGATAGATCTGACAGGTCATCACGTTCCGACCAATCCGACTTGGACGATGGAATATCTCCATTTCTCGGTGACAGTAAAATAACTGTGTCTACGACTCTCAGTGACCCGTCAATGGGAATAAAGCTGAAAATAAGAAAGCTTCCTAAACTGGATCCAGTTCCACCGGAACCAGAACAGGTTAAAGAGCCGGAGAAAATTAAAGGCAAGGAAATAGTTCCAGAAAACCTAGATACCAAACCCAAACGACTATGGAATCCAGTAGGTCAGTTAACATATGACGAGGCCTTCGAACAAACTGACTTGCCATACAAAATACCATTAATATTCCAGTTCAGTTATCTTGGTGGGTATCACCAATGTGAATACGTCAGGACGGTTCGGACTATGTTCGATGATGTACCAGATTGTATGCAGCTCACCCATCTCAATACACGCATGAAACCAATTGGAAAATCCAGACTGTTAAATCATGGCAAGAATAAACTTCACAGGCATATGTCGTCATTACAATGCATTTTGTAGGTAGTTGTTCTTACGAAGCTTAAATAAGAAGGCAGCAATTTTTCTGTCATCTTGCATTGATACGTTTTTGATAGCATTTGTTGTAAAAATCATAGCAAGAATAAATGCTCTATTTTTGTACTCTCAAGCTCAGGTGCAGCGTTCAATGTACGTATTTTAAAAATACAGCCAATGTCAAGTTGAGTAATTGGTAAAGCGCGGTATGATATTAAGATATTAAGCGACAGATTGATCGACATCACTGCTACTTATTTCAGCAGGATTCTCATTGTTTTCGTTTCTGTCCGACACTTTGTCAAGAATAGCCTTTAATGTTTCCTGCAGCTTATCCATTTTGACATCCAGTCTTTTTAGTTGATCCGTATTGTTTTCTACGTCAGTTGCCAATTTTGTGAAATACTGATAAACAGATGTTGCAGGAGGAAATTCATTTCTGCCCTTTTCAATTTCAATATCGTCATTCTGAAAGAAAATTGTGAAACGATTTGTATTTGTGTATTAGCACTGGTTAAGCAGTTCAGTTATTCGCCTTGAATAGCGCACAGTTGGTAAGGTACTACACTTTTAGACCAGTAGTCGAACCAGCAACATCAGGCAAAAGGCAACCACTTTAGTGTGTTGTTAATTCCTTTTCTGTTCCGCAGACAAGAAAAACGATATGAAAAAATATGACATTTCACCAATTGCTTCCCATCCGTTGGAAAAGACGTACCTCTTGATGAAATATAGCATCTGCAATGTTCTTAGCGGATAGCGGTCCTTTCATGAAACAACCGAGCTTGTAGTAGAGATTCGATGACACTTTGTTCGGATGTATGGTTTGTTTGGTCTTCACGCATTGAAACTTTTTTCTGAAAACTTCTGGCAGAGAGGCTTCCACAGTGAGGGAAAATTCGGCCTATCAAATTTTAAATAACGGGTGTTTACAGAAGATGCAGAAGAAATTGCTCATTGTAAGCGGATTATATGTACTCTGTACAACATTATTATAAGGAATAGGTATACTTGTATGCTGGGGAAAAAACTTCCTGTTCAGTGGAACCTGATGTTTTGGGTTTCTCTATGGCTTCAGAGAGTCGCAATTAAATGTAGTGATTTAGTTATATTTACCAAGGCGATTGCATGGTTAACTAATTCTAATACCTGCATTGCCATTTTCTTCAGTTTTGCATGCTCTTGTATCTCCTGTACGTCACCGACAGCTAAGCCGGTCTGTTAATTGAGAAAATGCGAATCAGCATTAAATACAAACCAATTCATCCTTGCTGATGATACAGTTTAATATGACAGTATAGCGTGTCTTACCAGAAGATTCATGATGATGATTGTAACAAGGCAGAGAAATATTACAAATACGCCGTAGGTTAGACTTTCATAATGGATATCTGCATCATGAAACAGGTCCGCGTACTCAAGTTCTCCAATCATCATAACTCCCACTTTAGCACACGAGTACAAAACTGTTGAGAATTGCTCCTAAAATACAAATGAAATCGGGCTTTGCTTGGCGGTTGTAAAGTTCTCTGTGATAAGATATTTTTACAGTGGAATAGAATGTATCTGTGGTATCGGTGGTTATCTATTTTTGGAAAGGGCTCAAACATTTCAGAGGTGCGTGTCTTCGTTACCCTCTACATTTCTAACAACTGACAAGGTATATTACCTGGTTCTCCATAAGAACATAAAATGTGAATCCAAAAGCAAGTAAGAAGAATGAAAAGCAAAAAATAAAGAATCTGAGGAAAGTTCCAAACACTTCGCCGACCATTACGATGTAAATGCCCATACGTGGCATTCTCCGGAGAAATAAAATCAGATTCAACCATGCAGCAAACATACAACATGTTCCTAACTGCCACTGCCAGTTCTGTAAAAGCAAGGTTTTAGTAACAGAGGTTCCTAGGTTGTCAATGGTGGAGACTTATCCAGAGGGTCAAATCCCTGCATACAATGTAGCAGGTGTGGCATTCATTGGTGGAGACTTATCCAGAGGGTCAAATCCCTGCATACAATGTAGCAGGTGTGGCATTCATTGGTGAAACCGGAGATCATTTCACAGAAGCTACAAAGCCTATTCTTAGTCTTGGGACGATGCTCTCTCCACCAATAATTTCCAGACCAAAAAAGTAACAGAAAATATTCGATAACTGATGCGGATGGCTTTGAAAACATTTGGAACTGTTCTAAAGTTTTTTTACCGTTAAATGTAGATGGCATGGCTCTACTGGTACAACAACAAATATCGCGGCTAAATAGGAGAACCAGTCTAGTGCATTTGAACTATTTACAATGTACGACATCTTTGTCCCTATCAGCTGAAGAAGCTGAAAAAGAGAAAAAAGTTAGTATTTCAGAGTTTTGGTCAACATTTCGCTTTAAATGTAAGAATATATTGGTTGTATTTACCTCTGCTAATATCCCGGCGATAGAGCTCACTAATATCAACACTGATAAGACAGGATGTTCGCGAAACCATGCAGAAGACATTCTGGTGCGAAAGTTGGCCAAAACAGAAGCATTGCCTGAATAGAACTCCTGTTGGCACAAACTGAATTGCTTCTGCTCTATCAAAGAATGATTTCTGCAAAAAACAAAAGAGTTTTTTGAATTCAAAAATAATGTTGCCACATCGATGGTTTTCAGCCAGTTTTGCTTTCCGATGGTTTATTCGACATTTGAAATGTTTTTCCCACAAGAATTTTACCTATCAAAGGAGAATGGCGGATGATTGTTAACCATGTAGTATGTGATCATCGCTACAAACACGCTGTAGAAAGTGAGAAATGCAAAGAAGTAGAACTTGGCGATCTCCCACTTGTGACGAATTAAAGCAAGACACAGCGGATGATACAAAAGATTCGTTCTGCGGTAGTTTACCTGATATTGAAGTAAAAAAAACATTGCGCTTTGGATTTTCTCGAGTTCCACAAGATTATACATGGAAAGCAAATCGGGTCGTAAAGCTTACCGAAATCCTGGAGCAAACCGGTTTTGTATTTTTTTCCGCAAAATTTGTCGCAAACTCACAAATGTTTTATGATCGTCAGTTTTACGCAAATCACTGAGGAAGTTTATGGCATGTAGTTATCAGATAGTGTGCGATCTGATTTGAAGAGAAAAAAACGTGCTCAGACAGAAATGTTTGGTAACAAGTCTCAAGAGTACCAGTCATTACCATCACAGCGAGTGGATGATTAAATTGACGAATATTTTTACTGCATGTGTAGGGCTCAGCATCTCCGTATGGACAACCGTCTGCTTTGTGCACCTTGGCTGAGAAGAAAAATAAACAAGCGTTATAAATTTTTATCAGGTTATTTAAGAGAAACATTTAATTGATATGGTTCACTAGTCTTTTGTTACCGAAAATTTGAAAAGGCGAAAAGGTGACCATACGACTTGCAAATCACTAGGATAATTACTTGTTGTCTTTAGTTTATGTTTCTTGAGTACATGGTTCCCAATAACACATTCAGCATTCCCCCATGTCGTGGCTGAATACGTGTCATCCAGAAACTCCATGTCGAAGTTGAGGCAGAGTTTCGGATCTTTTTTCTTCATTCCTTCGGGAATGTCAATGCATCGATCCAGCACCTTTTCCACATGTTCTGTAGAATACTGATATGGTTTTACAGAGTTCAACAGAAGAATCTGTTCGTTATGTGAACCATATTGATTTAGCATTGTAATGGAAATATCAGTGCTTATTTAGATCTATGTAGCATGGCGCGTTGAGAAACTATACCTGGCATTAACCGAATAAGCTTTCTTAAAGGCGTGACATCATGCTTTAAGTGGGCTCGTCCACCTGGTGTTCTGTTTCTCAGGGCAGCTCTCCAATGGTCAGATGATAAAATTACGTCCACAGTAGCCCTTCAAAGTAAACCCACTACACAGTTTTGCAGACGGAAAATTGATTTTGCAAATCCATGTGCAATGTAACAATGACTGTTCAAATGACTTTGTCCTTTGCTTAGTTACCTTCATACTCACTCTTGGCATGAATTTTATGAAAAGTGATACCCAAGGAATCAGATAGTTAAACTGGGGTTATGGAGTTGCCTTCAAAGTAATATTTTGAACTTGTATGGAATTTCGTCAGAACACTTCAAAAAGTTAAGCTAATAATAAATGAAGCTCCCAGGTCAACCGGTTCAAAAATTTTAGCAAACAGAAACATGTCCAGACAAAGGGACAGTTGCAACTGAAAATATCATCACCTGCAAGATGGTAAAAAATTTATTAGGCTTAAACAGGTCTTGTGAAAATAAACTAACTTATTGGAACTCTGAATGGCTTCATCCAAGACGTTGTTTCCACTGTTATTCGTGACACAGACGTTTGCATTGCTTCTCAGTAAAGACTGCAGTACTTTGTGATGGCCATTTCTTGCAGCATAATGCATCGGCGTGTCCTAAAAGGCAAACTAGATTTCAAGGTCTTTCACAAGTTGTACGTTTTGCTCAGCTCTGCTTTTTTTCTCCTCAATTTTGAGAAGATGAGAAAATGGACCTGTGCTCTAGCACTTTTTCTGGATCCAATTTGTACCCCAGCAAAGTTCTGCCGAGACTAAAATTTTCCACCTGAGGAACACGCTTTGAATCACAGAAATATTTCTTATGACTGGGATAACCGAGATCTGTGCGTCATATCTTGGCATCAGTATTGTACATTATAACTGAAATACTGTCATGAAATTAATAACCATACCGCAAAATAATAAACGCAGGTAAATTGTAATTATTGAAAAGAAATTGACTATTCGTGTATGAAATACCCCTGCCTTGTAGGTATCATGAACTCCTGGATCGGCCCCAGCTTTCAACAGAACCTTCAGTACGTCATTATGGCCATTTTGCGCTGCATAAAAAATGGGTGTTAGACTGAAGCGATTCCTGCAAGAATGAAAAATATGTTTCAAAGTTAAGCTTCGCGACTATCAATTGGCAGGGTCCTGTAAATATTCAAAATACCCTGGTGGTATTTTGGCGTGGGTGTTCTGGTGGTACCCACGTTTAGTGTCATCCAAAACTGGTATCATTGGCCCCAAATGGCTGTATGTTGGTCCCAGATAAAGATCTGCGACGATCGCAACCAACATTAAGATGTATCTAACAGACTACGTGTCATAACGAACAAAGTAGATTCAGTATTATTTTCGTGGATCCGACAGCTTCAGTTTGAGTTGCAGTTTCCAGCCTCAGTTTCGGTTTTTGTACACTGTTCGCACCCTAATTAACAGTGTCCCAGTGGGGGACACTGTTCACATATAAATTAACTGGGACACTGTTAATTTAGGCCAGAACAGTGTCCCCCCCCCCACCAGGACAGTGTTAATTAGGGCACAAACAGTGTCCACAACCGAAACTGAGGCTGGAAACTGAAACACAAACTGAGGAGAATCGATCGCACTTATTTTCTGGGTGGAAAATAGATATTGATATTGCTATAATTGATGTCTTATGTTGTAAATTTCTGTAGATCTAGTTGAAATAAGATATTTATCTGAGACAGTATCGTGTGATTTCATTTTACATTGCATCTGGATCAGCTCCACAGTTAAGAAACACTTGGGCGATATCTGCATGACCGTGATAGGCAGCTAGATGAAGGCAAGTGTTTGTGTTCTCATCCTCCTCATTAACAAATCTGTTGGCCTCTTCGCAATTTGCCGTCTTTTCTAGTAATGCCTTTACCACCCTGAAATACCAAACATGAAACTGAGGAGAGAAAAGGCTTACTACAAATGAAATTGTCTCTATAATATGAGTTAATTTCAAAATCCAAAGTGACATTTGTGTCGCAAATAAAATTATGAAGAGGAAAATGTTGAGTACAGAGTGGTGGAAAATACACAAGACTTACTGTAGGTGGCCCAGCTTGGTTGCAATATGGATAGACAGGTCTTCATTATCAGTTCGACTATTACAGTTAGCTCCAGCATCAAGTAATTGCTGAATGTATAAATTTAATTTCAGTTCCCAAAATAGTTTAACTTTCATAAATTGTATATAATTTGAACTGTCAAGTCACAAAAAGTTTCAGAACAAAGGGGAAATAACACAAGAATTTATCACAAACCTTAACAATACGTTCGTGTCCAGCTTCACAACCCATGTACAGTGCGTTTCGTCCGTGCTTGTCTTCCAAATTAATTAAACCAGATTCATTTTGCTTTTTGCAAAACTTCAACAAAATCTGGAAATAAATCGGACATCATTGCGGTGTTTTCTTTGTACAGGTATTACGTTTTCAAATCAATAATTTTTCAATCATTGCTTTACCTTTAGTGAAGTACAGTTAGTTTTGGTGGCGGCTAAATGAAGTGCACCGTGGTCGTTTCTGTTCATTGCAGTAAGACTTGCACCGGATTTGAGTAAAATCTTAATTATTGAGTCTTGCTCGTGAAGGGCTGCTGTCAACAATGGTGTGTTTCCCTCTGCGTCTTTAGCTTCAATATCTGAACCCCTAATGTTTTAAAGGTAAACTTCCAATTAATATACATGATTACTTTTTGCAAAACATTTAAAACTGAATATTTACCGGCCACGTACGTAGTACGGCGGTAAGGTACTGTTTTCACAGGTGTTTGTCTGTCCATGGGGGGGGGGGGGTCACCGAGCCAGGCC
>JBCAUG010013247.1:0-11035 GCA_038406175.1 Haplosyllis leylae
TCTTTCTTTGCAATTTGCTTCATTGCACACCATGGATAGAGTGTGGTGTAAATAAGTTAATCAATGCTTTTATTGTGTAAGAGTGACTAATCCACTCCTCACTTCGTTCATCGTGGATTATGTTTCACTCTTACACTGAAAAGCATTGATTATCCTGTACCTATTGCACTTGGCTCATCCATGTCACGAGTTGCATTCAAATAGAACAAAAGACTTGTTGTGTCAGCTTAAAAGTGAAACTTTAATACTTTCTTAGGAAAATTTTCAATTCCCGTGTGTCTTTGTTTCAGTGGATAATGACAGAATCTATCATTTTGAAGGACATTTAACTTGTAAATTTCTATATTTAGTGAAAGAACTGTAAAAATGCAAGTTATGTTTGGCAGTTTTGGTTATTTCATTATGTGCACAAAAATATGTTAATTTCCATTTAAATATGCCTAAAAATTGTTGATTTTGTCATTATCCACCAACACAAAGAAGGAATTGAATATTTGTGGACAAGTGCTCAATTTTAACCTCTCAAGCCGAGAGAGTAAGTCTTTCATTCCATTTGAATACAACCCTTGCATGTACAGTATGAGCAATGTTGTCTGCTTCTGGATGATAATGTAAATTACACTTACCTGATCATCAGCCTTTCATGTTTACCATGCCTCCTGTCAGTTTAGTGGTACTCATTTAATTGGTGGCTCGCAGAGGGTGCGTACCTAACTGGTTTACAGACAGGTTTTTGCCCAAATGTTTTGGAATTTTTCTCAAAGGAGATGAAAAGTACCATTTCACTCAAAGTAACATGTATGCAAGGTGAGGCCAAACCCACACAAGATAAAAATGAAATGAACATCAGAAAACATGGAAAACTCAGAAAACTGAAAATGTCATTTTGGGTAAAGGGGACCTTTGGCAGCCATTCAGATCAATCTAGATCTAATTTTTCTGAGTCTAGATCATTATCTAATTTTTTCCCGAGTCTAGATTTAGGTCACAATCTAATTTTTTCCCATTCTAAATCTAGATCTAGATCTCATTTTTTTCTGATTTTTTTCTCATTTTTCGACGCAATGAGTGATCAAAGTGGAGTTATTCACTACTTGATATTTGCGATTACTGATCCTCAGAATCATCTCTGTTGGTGTTTGCATTTGCCCATGAAGAGCCAAAATAACAGTAGCATTTCCTGTGAACTAGGTTTGTTAATCGAATGTTTGGGGGAGGAGACTTAACAAAAGAGAACATGATAACGATCGCACAAATTACGGCCAATAATGTAAGTGATACCTTTGATTTAATATTTGATCATAAATTTGGTCATCAATTTTCTTATTGGCAAATAAAATTTTCATCCGATCTTGATTGTTTGTGAAAGGCTTCCGTTGATAGAACAGAGAAAGAAAGAATATACAAACAGGAACTAAAAATACTCTGTCACATTGTTCTGTTTGACAGAGACAGGTAAATATGTATTTTTTTGAGTTATACTTGATGCTTATGATACCGTTTGTCTCACATTAAAATCCATAATTTACAAATTGGTAATCTTTCTTTATCGCATTCCAGTATTTCTGAAGAAGAATACATTGACGAATGGATCGACACAGCATTCAACAATCGCGAGAAAAGAAAAGATATGATGAACTCTATTCAGGTTTGATATTTCATTTTTGCAGTCAGATTAATTTCCTCTCTCCTCCAGTACCTTGTCAACATCATATCATATTTGTAAGGCAATAGTCATAATCTGATACGCGAAAAATGCCATACAGATCGTAATTGAAGAGCATTTGAAATACCGTTAATGTAACACACAGATCATAAAAGTATTTACAATAAAATTGACCTTGATACTCAGTGACCTTGATTTTAACCTACAAATCACCTTGACCTTTTTAAGCAGTGTAATAAAAACAGATAACATGATGGATAGGTAAAATATGACAAAAATAACTGTGACTTTGACCGTGTAATAATTCAATTACACTCGTTCTAGGGCGTAGTTCAGTATACATTTGAAACAGTGGACACTGATCGGAGCGGGGAAATTGATTTCCAAGAATTTGAAGCTTGGTACAAAATAAGAACCGGCCATACTGAGACCATTGAGGTTTGAAAATACTAACTTGTCATTACTTGTTTCATAAAATTACCATTGTATACGATGTGTGATGAAGAAGAAAATCCGAATTCGATACCAAAATGTTGAGGTTTGAATGAATGATCTGAAGCCTGAAGCCCAGAAATATTTTCTGAGTAAATTGTATTAAACTTTGAAAATAAAATTCGTGGTACCTGGGGCCGATCCAGGTTTTCTCATAGCAAAGGGCACAAACTCCAAGAGTGAGACGCCAAACTTTTTGAATTTCTTTTGGAAAGCATATGAAATTGAAGAAAATTTGAACAGTAGGCGTTCACTCTACTGTATTTGCCATTGGGTACTGTTAGCCTAAGTAAATTCAAGAGTGGGTACTACTAGAATTCAGAAAGAAACTTTTCCACCTTTTACCTGAATTGAACATTTTCAACTGAAATTTGAAATTTTGTAAATTTTTCAGAGAGTATTTGAGGCAATTGATGTAAATGGAGACGGAAGTATATCTTTGATGGAATGGGGATACGCCGTGTTGGATTGCTTTTTCAACAGCGGCCCTGATAATGTGAACAGTCTCTTCTTTGGAAACATCGTAGAGGATAACTGACAAAATATAGTTCAATCAAAATGTTCAACAATCAAATAAAATCAGTACTGATGTATTTGTGATAGAGATGATCACGTTGACATCCTTAATTTAGTGTATATGCACAGGTCGGTTTCAAATCAAGGTTCTGACTACATTGCCATTTTTACTTTTTTTTTTGGTTTCTGGTTTCTGAGGACAACATTTGAAAATGTAAAATGTGCAAATGGTGGAGAATTACCATTTCTGTTCAACTAAAGATTTAGATTTAGCTCATACAATACAAGAAATAAGTTTATTCAAAATATTGCCATTTTTAAGTTCTTCCTACATTGCATTTTGTTATCTTTAATGTTTGAGATTCCTCTTAAATATAATTGGTATCTAAATCTTCAGTTGGGTAGAAATATTAATTCTCCACTGATTGCACATTTTAGACTTTCAAATGTTGTCCTAAGAAATCAGAAATAAAGGAAAGAAAAATGGCAATGCAGTCAGAACCTAATTTGAACCCGACCTATGAATATACAGTATAACCCTGAATGAACTCAGTAAATTGTGTTTTTTGGGGAGATCCGAAAAATCTGACATCACTTTTTTGATATCCCCGAAAAAGGTGGAATTTACTGATGTTCCTACGGGGTAGTCTCTCACTTACATAATAAATAATATGAAGGTACGAATTCAGAATGAATAGAATTTCTTTGACATTTTAGTGACAAAGATACAAAGTTAGCTGCATGTTTTCCGCAAATTTCTCTTGATGTTTTACATAAAATTGTTTGACAATGAAGAAGATATACGGAGATAAATAAATTGATATTATTAGATATATAAGTTATAGTATAATATATAAAATACTTGGAGTACACAGGTGCACGGAGATATCGGTGCTTCTGGTTCATTGAGATAAACAGTGACTATTGGTTCTCGTTGCATGATTTACAAGTTTACTGTAGAATTGGAGAACAGAATTGCATGATAGGATTGAACAAAATTTTAAAAAAAACGTTAGTATCAATCTTCTTTGTGGCATAACGTCACCCCGTCAACAGCCAATCAGCTCAAAGCAAGATTTTTCGGCCTTATTCTGAAATTATTCTGGAGAGATAGACAGACAGACACACAGTCTTGTAGACTACACATATATCAGTGAATGCTAAATACAAGGATTAATTATTGCTAAAAACAAGCATTAATGAATGCTTCAAATTTGAATGCTGAGAAAAAGCAAATTAATGAATGCTCTCAAAAAATAGTTTCTTGACTTTACAAGCTTTTCTTGACCTTAGTATTTTTTTCAAAATCTGGGTCTTTGTTTCAACCTCCAGACAAATTTTAACTCAACTTTTTTCAACTTAAGTCAAATGTTCTTAATGTCACCAATATTACTCTTTAATAAGGTTCTGGCAAGTAGGGTTCCTCTTGGTTAGCACAGGAGCATTCAGGTTCTTATCTTAGGGTGTGACAACAGTTGTTCATGGGTTTTAGTTTGTGCACTGGGCCCAAAGAGTGGAAGGAGTTAGGGACTTGCATTGTTAGTTAGTTCTGAGAAGAATACAAAGGCACAGCTTGGGGACAACCTTTATTTATACTGCAAAAACTGACAAAATGAGTTATACAGGTGGTACAGATACTGTAGAAGAGAAGTCTATGTGTACACACAAGGTCCATTGCAGACACACAGATAGCTTCAGCCATAGTTCACAATACAGTTCAACACACAGTAAGACACTGGAATTAACAGTAGGTTGAAACATGCAGCTAAGAAACTCTGAAATGGAAAGGTAATAACTAACTAACAAGTTTACACACAAGTGCAAGCAATTGCACAAATAGACCTTTACAGTTAGATCTACTTGTTAAGTAGTTACTTAGATTCCATTGAGTATTAAGTTACAGGTTGATGGGATAGGAGCCCTGGTGCCTGCTACTCCCCATGGACTAAAAGTATTGCCAAAATGTCTAGATTGGCCAGAACAGCCTTTTTAGAGTACTTTTAGCTTGTCCCAGGCAGGAGGGATTGTTGGTGCCCACTCATTACCTGAGAAATTCCTTCTGTTTGCTATTAAGCACCTTGGCAATCTGAAGTGAAAAACATTTGAGTAAAATTAAGAAAATTTGAGTAAAGTTTTAAAAAAGTTTAGTTTAGATAAGTTAAAAAAAGTTTACTGGAGTTCAGAAAAGTTTTGAAAATTCAGAATGTTTGACTGAAGTTACAAAAAGTTAGAAAACCCATTGACAGCCAGAATAATTGAGAAAAGTTATATAAGAAAATAAGAAAAGTTAAGCAAATATAAGTTACATTAAGTTAAGAGAAGATAATTAAAAATTTAGTAATGTTGATGAAAGAGCCTGTCGCAGTGGCCGAGTGGATAGCACATCTGCTTACTGTGTGGGAGGTCATCAAATTGAATCCTGGCATCCAACCTCTGCTACATATCTAGCATGTAGGGAATGCCAATGGTCATCATACTGGCCATCAAGAGGTTGGCAGGTGTCACTTTCAGGGGTGAATCTGGGGAATCCATCATGCACAGGTGAGGAAGCATGCAAGCGAGGGATCCACCCAGGTTTTGAAACCCAGGGCAGATATCACCAGAAGTCCAAAACAAGGGTATCAGTGGCCACACAATAATAATAATAATAATAATAATAATTTATTCTCTCTCTTATCGTACAATTTTCATCGGTTTTAAATATGGAGAGTATTTATTACAGATACAAGAGAGACGGAGTAACACAAGTCTGGGTCGACTATGCCTATTAGGCGGTTACACCTTAAATCATGATGTAAGAGGTGATAAAAATGGAAATGAAACATATATACAAAACTAATTTTAATGTGGTTATGTCTTTTAGTGTTAGTACTTGTATTTTTCCGCCTTACCCTTGAATCAACAAACTTAATAAATATATTGTGAAAACTTCCTCGTTTAAGAATCTTGAACAAATATCAATGAAAATAAAAAAAAAAAAGAAACACGTTAACTCTTTTAATAGTAATTACCAACTTCGGTAAACTCGTAAACTCGGTAGACTCGTAATAACCGTTATACCCTTTAATGGGTATTTTAATCTTAGATTGTTCTACCCTTTAGTGGTTTAAGGGTACTGGGAAAGTCCGTTATCCCCTTTCATGATACCAGTTTCAGCTTAATGTGATCGTTTTACCCTTTATTATCACAACACACTTTTTTGAACAATAACTCGTATCTTTGTGGTACATCTTAACAGAATTATATATAGTTTGTGTAGTCAGTATTCAGGAGAGTCTGACTTTTTTACGGGGCCCCGACAGTTTTTCGGATTGTTGATATGTCTTCTTAGCTGCATTCTATGTTTGAAGCAGATGTTACATACGGTACACTGGAAAGGCAAGTCGTCTGTGTGAAGTTTCATATGGTTGCGGTAGAGTCTAATGTTCTTAGTTTTGTAGTCACAATCCTTACACTTAATATCCTTTCTTGTGTGAGTGCGGATGTGTTTAAGGAGATCTGGCATGTTTGCATAGCTTTTATCACAGTTACCGTTATTACACTTATAACGTTTTAGTTTCAGGTGTGTGTTCCTATGCACTTTTAGTTCCGATTCAAAATAGAAGGATTTGTTACAGTCCATGCACGGGTGTCATGGTGTTTGATGCACGTACCAGTGGCGGATGAACCCTGATGGTGTGGTGAAGGTCATTAAGCACTGTTTACATTTGAGGGGTCCATGGGTACGTTTGAAGTGGGTATTCAGTAGACTGGAGGTCTCTTTGTGCGTGTTGCATTTCGGACATTTAAATTGTCTTTTTATTTTCCTTTTAACAATGCCATGTGTCTTCGTTTTGAAGAGGTATTTCCTTTTCTTCTTAGTGTCTGATGGTGTTGTCTCTTCTTTTGGTTCTATCTTTAGGTCAGTGTCTGGATCGTCATCAGCATCAACGTTTTCAGCGTCTTCTTTAACATTTATAGTAGATGACTGTGCTTGGTTATCCCCCTTAATGTTTTCTTGTTGTCTGAGTTGTTCTAGGTTGCGTTTACGGTGTGGTGGTTTAGTTCTAATAGGGTCCCTTCTGTAGAATCTTCTCAATCCAGCTCCTCTTTGTACCACTGGTTCAGTTTTTATTTTGCCACTTTGTTTTATCTGCTCTTGAGATTGAATACGACTTGTGGATGGAGACGAGGGTACCTTAGGTTGTACCTTGGGTCTATTTGGGCTGTCTAACTCTGGGTCGGGTTGAAAAAGTTCAGCATAATTGAGTTTTTTAATACTTCTTTGCGGTCTATTTGAGTGATGTTTCTCCTTTCGGGTTCTCATAAAGTACGCAGTTTGATTTCTTGTGACAACATCTTCATCAGTTTTATTGCTTTGGGATATTTCTTCACTAGTTTGTGATTCAGGCTCGGGTTGGTCTTCTTCACTCCAAATTTCTTCAATACTTGAATATGGGTCAATTTCAGGGCTATTTGGCTGAAAGGATTTCAATACATCCGGTTGCAGCCTTTCCAATGGCACTACACACTTATTCTGGAGAGCTTGATCACAGAACATTTTCATCACTTTGTCGGAAGCATTCGATACTATACTGTGTCTGCTTGTATCCAAATCAGTGTTATCTGCTTCAGTAGTAATGTTCTTGTCGTTATACCCTTTAATGGATGCATCATTGTTATCCCCTTTAACGTCTATGACAGTGGGCGTTGTAGTGAGCGGATGGAGCCAGATATGTTGTGGGATTTCTATTGGAGGTTGCACATTTTCCATGGTTGCTTGTCCATAAGTGTGGTCCTCACTGATACTGTATGTAGCGTTACTAGCATCCGCATCTATATCTGGTTCCAGTGCAGTAGTTGAGTTGTTTTCACAGGGAAGTTCCTTTTCAGTATTGGTTTGGGGTGAGCCATCCGTGCTCAACACTACTTCACTTATTGATAGGGCAGGATCTTCAGTGATTCCCTCTAGCGTGGTATTGGTGACATCATCATGTGGGCTAGATGAGGTCAGTTCCTGATTACTCTGTGACGTTTCCAAGACTTTTGACTTACTTAGGTTCAGTGGATTTTTCCTTGGTCGTCCTTTTCCTTTCACTTTTTGAAGTGCCTGTGCCAGGTCGTACTCTGTGAAGGGATTTATTGCGCACTGTTTAAACAGTTTCTGTTTCAATTCCGCATACATACTAGATCCAATGTAGACTAATTTAACATGACAAGCATCAAAAAGTTCATCTTCACTGATAGGTTCAGATACTTCGAGTGTTGTCCAATATCGTTCCTTACAAATAATCACAGTGTGCCTGTTATAGGTGCGGCTTAAGGCGTAGATCATAATTTCATCTGGAAATTGGTTGGGGTCTTCCATGTCATCACACCATTTATAGAATTTAGTGTTTTTCATATTGAATGCAATATGGCCAACAGAACAGTATAAGTAGCTTTCTAGCTTCATTCTACGTACCATATCTGTTCTTATTTGTGCTGCAGGTTCACCTGAGAAACTACCGAAAAGTTCGAATATACAGTCACTGTTACGACTTCCATCTGAACGATAGCAATTTCTTCTGTCTATCCAGTGAGATTCACTCATCCTGCGTTTTCCGAATTCTTCTTCAGTTAATAGTTCGCTACTAGAAATGGTTTGTATGTATCGACGATATGGAAATTTGGAAACAATTGACAGAAGATCAATCTTAATTTTCTCCTCGGTTGCCATCTTGGAAACTGGTAGATTGGTGGTTTTTCTTTTTTGGACATGCCTAACTTTTTTCTTTCGAACCAATGTAGATCTTAAACTAACATACCTTTTATATTACATTTCACCGGAATGGGATGTTAATATTTCAACTACATGTATCTGACTGAAAATAACCATTGCATGTCAACTTCTGTAGAGTAAGTCATAACCCTGACAATACCGCAGGAATAAAGGAAGGAGTGGGAGGGAAATAAATGGACAGGAACAAGAGAATGAAACAACAAAGAGGCAGCGACGATGTCCAACAACAAGAAAATAAGACCTACGATCTACTTTTTGGAGAAAAAAAACCGCACAGAATAAAGGAGAAAAATCCAAAACCAGAGACAAAGAATAATGATATTCACATCATGCATCATTTCAAACAAAAATTGTCTTTCTTCAACAAGAAACCCGAGATATTTTACAGCAAATATTTATTTGCTTTGACCTAATTCAGTGTCACAGTTTTGACTGCATAATGTATTGTTGAATTATTCAGGAATTGTCCTGATTTATGCGCACAGTTATGCGCAGACGTCACTCATTCCAGTCATTTCCTTTTCGTTCTATTGATTCACAAATTCTAAGGATTCTTTTAGCATCGATTAATTATTTATAACGAATGTGTGTGCGACAAAATGCGAGACCTAAGGACCTGTTCACACTGTACGAAAAGTGAATGAGAAGACGAAGATTTTCTTCGGATGTACTTGTATCAATGACCTTTAACAAAACGTATTGAGAGTTTACTCAAGGCTTCAGCTTCAGCCTTTAAGACGTGGATTTTAAGTTCGTCGTCGCTTCGTGTGAATGCACCTTAATAAGGGTTCCTTCCTACTGAACTCCTTACCGTTAGGGACCGTTCGCTTTTAATGTACTTTTTTAAAGCTAACACAGCCTTATAAATGCATTCCATTGAAAACAATGGCACTGCCTGATTGTGTGGTTGACGTCAAGTGTGAACAGTAGCATTGGTAACCACGCAACCCATTTGTGACAACGTAAAATGTTCACATCGCTGTCGTCAAGTGGGATCGGTCCCTTAGGGTGACATAATTACCAAATAGAATATGAATTCTTAGGAAATCAGACAAGTAACTTTCACTCTGATCGCACTGACTGACAGCTTGCATAAGAGAAATGTTTTTCTTTCAGTTTCGCTGTCGGTCAGTGTGAACAGGTCCCATAGTTTTGTTCCCTTGATTCGAGGTTTGCTATGCATGTTCCCCACCCCTCCCTCCCTTCCGTTTTCTAGCTTCCGTCTCTCAGCATGATAAGATTCTGTGTTTTATTTTCACTTAACGATTAGGACAGCGAATAAAGGTGGGAGTTCATTCTTTAAAAAAAGGAAAAAGAAGGATTCAATGTATTCGTCAGGTTTCCGAGACATTAGAGCTAAAAGCAATGTTAGATCTTATTATATCATCTGGAATGTCTAGACAACACAATGTTATGTAGATTGGATAAAGCCTTATTTACAGCTAAAAAGGGTTCGATGGCTTCAAAGGATGATTGGATACAGAAAACCTTTGTCAGTATGTCCCAAGAGATAGTTATTTGTAAAGTACTGGGTACTTTTAAAGAACTTGACCATTATAATCTACAACATAAGTTTGGCTAATTTCTGTAACTGTTGAAAGATTTGAAGAGATAGCTGTATTCTGGAGATCGATAAATAATCAAGAACGTATTTTCTTAGATAGTTAGATTCTATTCCCATTAAAATATTTTAACAGTTTTGTCAGTTGTAACATTATTGTTCCCTAAAATAGAGCTAACATTTAAGGAGTCTAGAGTTGTTTCAAAGTACACGCTAAGGTGTACAAAATAGTACTTAATGTCACCTAAGAGTACTTCAAGATACAAATATAAAATAAAAACGAAGTTGTTATCATTCAGTTACGTAATTGAGAGAGAAAAAAGGAGTTTCTAACCTTATCAAAAACCTCTTGAATTAATTCAATTCAAATTCCACTAATTAAATCATTTGTCAGGGGACCTCCCAAAAAAGTAAGAACTTCAATACATAAGTTTTCATCGGAAGTCTCTGTTGTTTTTTTGTTTGTGTTTGTATTCTCAGACAAGACAGGAAACTGATAAATGTACTGAATTAAGTGCCTGGTTGAGTTAGTTCATCTCGGTACTTATTCAGCAATTAAATCTAAATATATACCTGATCACCTTATCTTTAAAGTGTGTGGATTATCTCCCTAAATCCATGAAAACTCGACTGAACATTAACAGGTACTGAACACTTCCTTTCCCCTCTCGAGCCATTAACTGCTGCAGTACGTAAAGTACTTATGATGTTATTTAGATATAAATGGATGCGATCTATATTAAGCCTCAATTTAACCTTGGGCTAAAATGTCATAGTCTCCTGGAAAAACCTTTGCGTAGAAATTAGAGATATAAACAACTTTGCCGACTCAGTTACTCTTCCTCAATGTTTTCTGAGCCATCAGGTTTTCGTAGTAATTATTTTGTTCTTAAATTTCACGCACATATGGCACCACAGACATTTGATTTATTCCTATTTTGAATTTAAAATTCATCTAATTAGACAATAAAAACAGTGTAATTTTAAAAAGATTTTGCAAGGTTTGAACTGTGGATCTACTGATCAACAGTCAAAGATC